>WWPM01024062.1:0-21479 GCA_023279145.1 Glomeris maerens | reverse complement strand
ATACTCTGTGATCCGTAGCGGACAGAGACTTTTCTCGGCTCTGGCCAATGTACTTGCTTACTAATATCTGAAATACGCAACGGATATTGCAACATAATTCTACCTTATTAGTTTCAGATGGATTATTATTAATTATTATTATTATTACCATCATGGGAAATAAAAGGATAGTGACCAGGATGCCACTGAGAGCCGCGGCACCCAACATGTAATACATGTACACGACTGTGATCACTAACGTGATCGGGGCATTTATAATAAATTGGATAAAGTAAACTACTTCGGGAAGTCGGAATCCATCGTTAGCGAACAGGTTTGTAATCTGCAAAACAGGGGCAATGAAAATAGCACACAATTTCGCCGGTTTACCGGATGAAAATACTACTAACTTGGCCGATAGACTTGTCGGCGAACGCGTGAATGTTCAGGATTTTCGTGAACAAAAGCCCCAGAGCGGCTGTCCTGATTCTAATTCCAGTGTGCCCATTCATACTGAGACACAGAGAATGAAAGAAAATCCTCAAGATTTCAAAGACGACCATCAGGCCCACCCATTTGAGGCCTTCCGAGATCGGCGCATCATCATCGTCTACAAACCGCACCAATTTGTACATGAAAATAATCTGAAAAATCGAATCAAATGTTGAAGTACCATATGTACTTAATATTTATATGGTTAGTCTATAGCTACTTACAGGAATAGTATAGGAGCACAGCAGAGGTATAATGTTCGTAAGTATGGATACGAAAATACGAGTTCGCATGAATTTCATCCCCGTTCGGAGGAAGGACGATTTCTCCATTCCAACTTTCTTAACTTCATCAGTCCACATACGCTCCAAACTATAATAACAGGGGAAAGGTAGAATATTTAGTCCCACTTACTAGTAATACACTTGTAAAGTTTAGTAATAAACGATATCATAGATTGCGATTTTACTTTATTGATACTTTATGTTCATTTGAAGACAATTTTCTCAAATCTCAAATCATCACAAAAATTGTAACCACAGAATTAATTAAACGGGTTTCAAAACGATTGAAACATAATTACCGTCTTTGATTTCGGAAACATTGTTCTCTTCTTCCACAAGAATAAACATCCTCGGAATTATATCCTCTTCTGTAAATCTTCCACAAAACACCGGATATCCATCCAAAAGTTGCATAAGAAAGCAATCCCGAGTGTTCAACGGCACTTTCATCCAAATTTCTATCATGATACATAATAATTTCTGGCATTATAATCATGGCCGTCGTGACTGTGCACATTATAATTTGTTGAGTAATACAAAGAATATATTATTGAAAGCATGGCATTGAAAAACTGAATTTAAGAAAGAGGAAGGAAGGACGAGAATAATTTCCTTACGTATTTTTTCTTTACTCTTCGTTATTATTAAAACAAATTGCTGTACATTGTTGCGTTCACGTACAATAAATTAATTTAAGGTTGACATATAAAACTAGTAAAAGTATTGGAGATTGAAACGTATTAATATTTAATATTATTGCATTAATTACTTTTGGATCCCTCATTGCTCGGGATGATTAGAATACGTAATATCCAGACAGTATAAAAATGCATGGATAATAATTTGACTTAATGCATGCATGATAAGGTATGTACTTTTTGTTGGACAGTGCCAAGGCCTTTTTATTTTGCCAAAATCTAATTCGTTTCGATAAACGAGGATATTTCATAAGCATGCATATATATACACAATATGCAAGTCATAAACAACAAACTGCACCGCCATTACACCAGTCATGCAGACTGTTGGAGGTATACCTACACTATAAGACGTTGTAAGACAATTCAGAGTACAAAATTTAATTGTTTCTGTGCTGCTGTGAAAACTAATATTATCACGACTTACTCATTTTTTATTGTTTGATACAGTGCAATTATAGCAGACTCAGTGATATATGGTTGCAAATATTGGGCTGCATGGCTCTGCTGCCCATAAATACCTAATTGAGATAATCTGGGACCGATTTGAAATCCCATAAATACAGTGAATATCCCGAATGCCGGAAATTATTAAATATTCTTCAATTGTTATTGTGTTCATTTAATATTTAATAATAAAACTAATACACACTTATCATTAAAATATAAAAAGTCAACTTGAAATCTGTTAAATATGAAAAAAATGTACTTGTAGATCTTTCAATCACTACAAATCCATATTTTAGGCATAAAACAGCCAGCCATATAAAATATTGTTCTTGTTAGCCTATTTGACATTTGGTGAGAGAAAAAAAGTGCAATTTTTGCAACTTTACTTGAGTCTAAAGTTCACAGGAAATCTCACTGACTGGTGTAATGGCGGCCCAACAAGTTACCAAATTACATAACCTTAATAACAAATTTAACATATTTTGTTGCCGTTTAAATGATAGTCTGTAATATAGGCTGTTGTTAAGTTGTATTTAATGATGAAATCAATAAACTGAGTCTTTACATTGAACGTCTGAACTATCCGAACATCGTGAGAGAAAGAGAACGATAACATTCGAACACTTGCTTTTATAGCTTTCGGAACGATCAAAAAACGCATCTGCGAAAGGAGTTACAACATATGTTATTAACAACCAATATAACATAAATATTAACTAAAACACAACATAGGCTACAGAATTCCCCACAGTTATTTGATTTGTAAGAGGAAAACGTATTCCAGCTGAATTCACAGTGATATATATGTACATATAAAGTGTCAGTTAATGATCGATTTGAAAATTACCTTTTTGCACAACGAACTGGTATAGCATGTCGCATTTCAGGGAAATATCTGGAAAACCTCTTTCCATGTCGGGCATTGTCATAGGAATTAGACCTGGAGGTTAATTCGGGTTTTTGTCCGTCTAAAAATGACAGATTTAAGCGACTTTTAAAGAACAAAGAAGTGGGGTTTAAAAACCAAGGTTTATTATTTAAATATCTGCAGCTCCAAGCAAAGCACGAGCTATTGCAACATAAATATACAATCTGATAGCACTTAGGCAATAATATTACTTAAGAAAGCTGTTTACTCAGAAATTGTTTTATCCAGAAGAATGGATTCTACATAATTTTAAACGGCCTTCAACATTCAAAAATTGTTATTGTTGGAAAAATGCCACATGCAGCAAAAAATTATACCGGAAAAATTGGGAAAGAATTAACAGCAAAATATACATATATAATTTATTTCTGAATTGTATCCAAACCCATTTTCAGACATGCCGTTTGAAATTATGAAAATACAAATGCATTAAAATTAAATTATAAATGATGCAATATAGACAGGTTTCATCTTTATAAGAAACAAAGCCGGAAATGAATAATTGCAGATACTACCTAAATATCGCAGTAATTTTTAATATCATTTAAACTATTTACTTAATTTGAAATGGATTTTTGAATATATTTATGCCAAAACACAGTAAAATAAGTTTTTCTAATTAATATTTGCCTGAATAATATGCTTATACTGGATACAAACACCCAATACTGGTAAGAAAGTGAAATATACAATCTAATATACGATAATGAATTCAAAACGCTTGTAGAATAACAAAGTGATTTTCAAAAAGGTAGCTTACCTGCATAACCCGGATCCGCCATCTTCCTCGATTTATTTGGCGGTAATGTCGTGTTTTTTCTTATTATTCACGGTTGACACGTTGTGTTTCGTATTTTGCTATTGATGGACTGTTGTCCAGGCAACAAATGCCAGAACCTATTGCACTGTCCATCAAGCGAAGTACTTCTGTTCCCCTGGCCATTCATAGGATAGGTGAAACAGACGACCCTTTGCGTGAAACCCTGACCCCCCACGAGTAGAATAGCATCGCCCTCGAACGCCATTGGTTGCTTTACCGCGCCCCGAACGCCCATTGGTCGAGGCGCGTGTATGGAATGTAAAAATCCAGTCGTCGTATTTTTATCGTTGTTTTTAAAACACAAAGCAAAAAAGCAATTGTTCCACATTTCTCTCACGTAACTCGCGGTCACGAATTTAAATAAACACAAATCCGCTTTGGACGTCGTCAATAAAATTTGTATTTTCAATATAAATCGCAGAATATCGTTAATTCATTAAAGGAAAAGATGGATTCGAGGTTATGTTACATACTGCGCTTTGCAACTGCAAAAAGACACCGGAAATACCGGTTTAGTTGTGTCATTGCTTTTCTGCACCCCTTTCCATTTAATACAAGGTTGAACCGAAAGAAGCTGACTATATAATTATACAGAATAAAGTGTTTTCAGTATTTTCGATCACATTTTGTGTCTATGTATTCTTTCAAATGCAAAATGTAATAAATCCGCCAAGCGAGAAAATTGCGAGACATTCAATCTATTTTTCAATAGTATGTATATATGAAAACAGTGAAACAAATTCACACCACGGATGACTGGCATTTCTCGTATGATAAAATCGAAACAATTAAATGTACACGAGGCATTGTTTTAGAATTAGAGCGAAATGACATATTATTCTCTGTCACAGTGGTGCCTTTCAATGTGCGCAACACATTGTATTAGAGCAGCTGGAAAGAAACTAAACAGATGCAACAAAAAAAAAAATACAAAAAAAGGCGAAATTAAATATCATCAGTGTCTGCTCTTCTTGGATTTGTGTGATTTACGGCCGGGAGGCGAATGAGATGGCGACCGCCTCTTGTGCGATGATCTTTTCGGGCTTCGGCTACGAGACCTACTCATAACAATAATACAATTAGTAATAATTCAATAAAAGGCCAAGCGATGAAATTTCATATAATTGCACCGAGTCTACGAATGGGAGTCAAGAGCGCTGCCAGATGCTTCATTTGAAACATTTAATTACCACGACTGAAGTTACGGCTAATCAACTTTGATTTGGGGCAATTAAATATGAATGTAGTAAATTTCGTAATTTAGAAGAGGCTTTTGTATTTTTATAGACCCTGTGAAGTTGCACGTTTATTAACACTTCGCAATGAACACCTTTTACAGCCACCAACTACAAAATAACCTGTTCAAATGTAAAGTACTAAAACGACAAGTTGTAAACTCTCCATTACGGTGCTATCTACAACAACATTTCGAAATTCTTTTTGGTATTTTCAGTAACAGTTCCCGAAATCAAAATGCTACATTCGTTGGATACCAGTTTCTTGACTCTGGCAATGCTCGCCGCAAAATGTAACGGATATCACAAACAAAAGCACTACACCCCGATTCGGCTAAAGAATGATTAAAAAGGCCTGTTTTGATCATCCTTTAACCCGTCTGTACTACAGCGATTATAATTATTAGTATATTGGCTTCTCTCACCTGTGCGGTGGCTTCTGTGGTCTCGCGGGTTTCTTGGGCGACTTGGACCGTGACTTCTGCCTGTGGGAAACCCTGGGTGACCGTGACCGGCTGCGGCCTCTTCTAGGGCTTGCGGAGCTGCTTCTTTTCGCCCTCCGTTGGCTGCTGTGCACGGTGACAGTTTCTTCGGGTGAAGAAGAGCGTCTCTGGTCACGCCTCCCTTCTTCTCTCTCCTTTTCCTATCGCGCAAACAAGTGTGATAATAATAACTCCTCAGTTCATTTCTCGAACGGTCGCACGATTCTGACACGGGTTCTTACCCTTTTCAGTAATTTCTGCCGGTAATGCTGAACCTGGTCCGATATCGACAAGCCCGATTTCCGGCTCTTCCTTCCCGATTCCAGCTCATCCTGGAATTTCATAACCTTCACCTGCCGCCGAAAATTGCAAATAGCGTGATTAACCTTGAATCCCCCATCCAAATATTTAACTGTATGTACAGTATACACTGAGTGGCCAAATTATTATGACCACCCCCTCAATACAATGTTGGACCACCTTTTGCACTAAATACTGCATGAATTCTCCTTGGCATCGATTCTATGAGATGTTGGTAGGTGGTATGAGGGATTTGAATAGCTCATTTGTGTCAGACTGTCAGGTGGTCATAATAATTTGGGCACTCGGTGTATATTCCCCGGGCTGCGAACTTGCCTCGATCTCCCGTAACTTTGCCCGCCTCTCTTCGGCCGTGGAATTGTCCCTTTCTTGGATTCTCGACTGGTACTCGGCCAAAAAGTTTGATCTCGAATCATCATCGTCGTCTTCCAACGGTCTGCGATAAATAAGAAATAGAGTGATCGCGCATCTTACAGTACAATTTCGAGAGCCCTTTAAAAAAAATATTATACATACTGTCCATCGATATCATCTTGAGCGGCAAGTTTTGCCCTCTCCTCATCGTCTGGTTCCAGAAGGTCCCATTTGGAAGTTGTCATCGCTACGAGTCAAAAGTCACGGCATAAAAACTACCGTATAGTCTAAGAAACCCACAAAACACAACACCGAATACTATTTCACCTTGAGCCCGTACTACTTCTGGGTCTACAGTTTCCCATTTCGACGGCGTGTATCTCGGTTTTCCAGAATCTTGATCCGACACTTGATTTTTACGGAAGCCGGTTAACGTAAAAGCAGAGCGGAGGAGGGAGGGAAAGGGGGAATTAAAAATGTTACGGATCTGGAAGTGAACCTACTGGGAACACCGTCCAGCTCTTCCGCATCGTAATTCATCGGCACACCGTCCAGGTCGATGTTATCCGTGAGAGGAATGCCGTCCAGATCTTCTAACGGTGCTCCGTCAATATCGGCCGGTGGCTCTTTCGCTTTGTCCACGAGGGCAGCTTTATCCTTCTGCGGCGTTCGTACGCGATTCGTTACGTAAAAAGACGGACTCGGTTCGTTACCTCAAATTATCTCGAGATCCTCACGTGAGCGGTTGGTACGAGACCGAGGAAGATATTTTGGAGTTTTATGAGGAAATCGTTAGGATAGATAGCCCAATCTTCCCAAGCTCTGAAGCAGCTCATCACTTTTTGCTGCGGATACAAAAAACACGGCATCAATAACTGACTGCCGCGTACGAGGAGAGAGAGAGCGGTATACACCTTGAACTGCTCCGCCTTAAGACGCCCCTCGATCGCGTGATGAGCGCTGTGGACGCTTTTAAATATACTCGGCAACTTTGACTGAAATCTGTTGGGAGGGTGAAATCCTGCCAAATCAGCACAGAAACGTGACACACGGCCCGAAGAACGCAACGGATCCTTTACCCCTTGCGGTAGTACGACGCGTTTGTTACTTTCACGCTGCAGTTGTGCAGGATGTCGGACACGAGATAGAGACGCGCGATCTGCAAAATAGACAGAGAGACGAGTGAATATGCCGAATACCCCTCAAAAACATCGTTTGCCGCGGTACCTTCTTCGGCAGAGGTGTCTGGATGATGGACAGCGCTTCGGTCACGCACTCCACGATCTCCTCCGCCGCCTCGGCGTGTTCGATGCAGTAGATCATCGCGTCCGCTATTTTCATCCTCTCTGGCGTCAAGTTCCTTAGCATGTCTTCCAATCGATCCCTCTGACTGAAATAAGAAATTCTCTTTCTCAACAAGGCTACACTTGCTTTAAAATCGATATGAAATGGACCAGTTAGTTACCTATTGCTCAACTGTCCTTTCCGAGGCTGCGTGGGCTGCGGGGGAGGCGGAGGCTCCTCGGGATATCCCCCGGGTTTTTCCACGAGCTCGTCCGGCATCCCTTGCAAGTACGGGTTTAAAGGCGGAGGCCGCCAAAAGGAGCCGTATTTGAACATCCTGAAATCCAGGGTCCGCCATTTGTTCGGACTATCACCCTATATAGCGCGTGTTCAACGTGTGTGTGCAGTGTATGTCTCATATCATTGTGGAATAAAATGAAACGCACCTGAAGGATGGAGTACAATTTCCATCTGTAGTACACGTGAGCGGGGCTTTGGTTTTCGAAGAGGAATCTGAACGGTGCAGAAAAACAGATTGGCTTTTCTGCTGCGCGATCGTCCCCCAGATTAACTCAATTTTAGGTATACCTGAACATGGGATTGCTTAACTCTCGGTTCATGATCATCGCTTCAAACATGGGACCCTCCCTAACCACAAACTCGATCATTCGGTGTATGAGGCATAGTAAATTCCTGCAAGAAGTTGTTTGCTTTTCTTACAGCATCGTTCTCTTCAAAAGCCAAAAAACCTCATCCCATCTTCACCACCGCGCAAACACCACCAACTTATATTTTACCAGTAACCCTAGTGTATATTTAAAAAAAATTTAACCACACTGCTTTTTCCCAATTTATGTCAATGTCCTTGCGTTGACTACGTTGAAAAATCTCACGCGCAGTAATTCAAAACATTGTAGATGAACGGCTCCATTTATACGTAATATATTCCCCTAACCGTATGCAGCATCATAATTGGCCAAAATAAGTGTTTTTTTAAGTGCCGCGCAGTGTCATTCGGAGTCAAGCATCTTGTGTCTTTCCGGCAAGAGATTCTTCGTTTCTAAATCAGTAGGTTATTCATCGAACGCAAACAACATCACCAAGTTACGCGTGAAATTTTACGTCCTGCGAAACGATTCATGTAAATTGGCTTTTGCAACAAAAGTTTTTTTCCAAAAAGTGATTCGGTACTTTGCATCATTTAAGCCGCGAATCGCAGCGGTTAGTTTACAAAAAAATACGCGTCGACGTGAAATTTCACTGAAATGCACCGACAACGAATCGTAAAACGTCTTGGCGAAGGAAATCGTTGAACAACAAAAGCAGTACCTTTCAGTAGGGATTACCACTTTGACAACAGCATTGGTTAAAATCTGTAGAGGAGCAAGGTGGCGGACATCGATCATAAAGTGAGAATTGACAGTGAGGTAAAATAATCATCATTAAATCATCCACACAAACACACATACATCGATTATTTACACGTAAGAAATTTCAACGAATCATTTCCCCAAAGCTAATGTTGAACACTTACAATTTTGAGAGCAACCCCCCCGTAATAATTTGTAAATAAGACTTTTAACGTTTAAGTACTTAGTCAATTGCAAGAAATTTACCTTCTCAAATTCCGATTTGGCCGGTTCCTCGGAAGGATACGCGTTTCCCGGAGGTGGCAACTGAACACAGAATTCCATTAATTTACCCAATATTTCAGCACAATCTACTCTCTTTTCAAATTTGCGGTTACATTTAACGTGGCAAAGTTGCCAACTTCCCATTCAAAATTCATGTGCAAGACCGCGATGGGGTAACAACCATTTCAAAGTATATTTCAAGCGATCAGGTTTAGAATATATATAGAAAATGTCACGACAAATTCAAGTGCATTCGTCGCATAAACCCACAAACAAATTTCTGTACTATTAGGACCGCATTTTCATCCAGCCATCCGTATGCGTTATTGCGCAAAATCCTATCAAAATGCATCATTGAATCGTGCGATGAGAAAAATTCAAATTTATTCCCTTCACCGTTTCTATTATTTACGCTGAAATTTTAAATATTAGTTTCTGCAAAATTTCTGCAATGACTGAACATAATCTGTAGAAAATCTCAAAATATTTGTACAAAATCTGAAATATATCTGCAAGCCATTAATATATTTTCTGTATAAAATCTGCAGTCGCATCTGAAAATATGCTGCTACATTTTCCGCAGATAAATATCGATTTCTGCAGATAATCTACAAAATTATAGGAATTTCTGTAGATTTTCTGCAGAAATCAATTTTTTATTGTAGAAAGTCTACAGCATATTTTTTTCTGGGTATTGCTACAACACAAGTAAATTTGTACTGTTTTAGCTTGTTTACAATGTGTACAATAAAACGTAGTTTCTGCTGTTAAAATTCGTCATTATTAGTTAATTTCCAGTAATCCGACGATGCTCTGGTCCCATATCTGCCGGATAAACGAGGGAGGACTGTATCCCAAATCGATAGTTTCACCCAAAAGAAAGTTAAATAACGTGCTTCATTAATTCCATTCATTTCGCAATTACCAATAAAAATTTTACTACCAAGTAAGTGGTGAACACGAATGCCTGAATGAAAACGCATCGCTCATTAACTTGCAAATTGAAATCCGTGCTTATTAACACAGGTAGCGACTTGATATCCTTTTATATTACGAATCAAAAACGTAAAGTGATAGATGTAAATGAAAACTGCAAGGAACTTACCTTTCCTCGATCCTTTTTATCGGGCTGCGCATTGAACGGTAACCCTGACGGAGGAGGCGGCAGAGTGAGTTCCACCATAGCCGGAGGAATGTAGACTGGATGCGGGGGGATCGGTACCGCTTTACCCCATCCTAATTTCATTTCGTAACTCATCACCTCTTTTCCTTCATCGGGCGACAACAAAGAAACTCGGATGAAAACATCGCACGGTTAGAAAGGGGGGAAGCCGGAACTTACCGTTCAACGCTTTCAGAGCGCGTTCTCCGTCCTTCCTGTTCATGAAGGCCACAAAGCCACAGTTTCTACCACGCGCCCGCTCTTCCTCAGAACGAGGCCACATAATTTTTACACTGGCCAAAGGGCCGTATTTTCCAAAAACCTCACAAAGTTGCTGCTCAGTCATCTACACACGTTCACATTTGCATTCAATTAATTTCCAAAGCTTGTCATAATCCTGTCGTCAAATCTCTTTCACGACAAAAATTGCTCGCTGTGCCAAATTGACCGCACGTGACACAACCTTTGGATTCAGATTGCCCAGGTACAAGTTGGTCGTCGTCGGGTCCCCGGTGTCGTACGAGCCGTAGGAAGGGCGGAAATCTTCGGCCAACCCGGTCAGCAGATCACCTTCGCGGACGGAGAGAGAGAGAGCAAAAATCATTATCTCGCGATCCCATGAACCGCGCACCTCTGCCGTAGCGCACCTTTCAGAGCAGTTGCAACCGGCTCCACTGGTTCAAACCGACTACTTTTACCGGTTTCCCTGATTGTTGATTTCAACCTATGTCTTTCTTCACGTTCCTCTTGTATTCTGTACAAAAAACCCGGTACCATCACTTAATTTCCCCCTCCCCAATCGTAGTTATGTGCAGAACAAAAACCACAAACATCTTGAGTTCTTCTTTAAACAATTCCAAATTGCTCTTCTTCTTCTCCTTCTCTTTGCGTTTGAGCTGCGGGACAGAAACGATCAGCGTTTGCGACTCTCGTTCGCACAGAAACGACCAAAATTCATTTCGGGAAAATAGAAATCCTGCTCATGTCTACTTCAGCGTTGCGCGCGAGCTTATCGTCTCGGATTATTTCCGCCGCGGCTTTCGGCTTCGGCGGAGGACTCAAAACCGCTTCGGCTGGCAATTTGGCGTGAAGACGGTACAGTTTACCGGTCTCCTTGGAAATCTTTTCCTCTGAAATGCAAGCAATCAATCCCCAGATAAAATATACGCAAAGCTGAACAGACACGGTTACATATTTCGGAATATTTCACGTTACAGTTTCCAAGTTACTAGCTGCTACAACTTAATTAACCCAGTATCGAGATCATTCAGTATAAGAAAGACAAAAATTACTGTCATAAAAATACCTCGTGTGCCAGCATTGAAAGTTGTTCCTCTGACAAAAGTTTTGCCGTGTTTTGACGGTTCCTCGAAAGATGCTACAAATTCTTCGTACGCAGCAGCAGCCGCTTTTTCCTCATCCTATTCAATAAATAAATAAATACACAATTCGTATATCATTGTCTTTTTTCAATGCTATTTTTATTTACCTTTTTCCTCTGATCGTCCATCTCTTTTTTAGACAAGTGCTTTTTCGAAGCATTCAGGCCGATCGGTTTCAACTTGTCGGCCATTTTACGCAGCTAATATTTATTATGATATTTAACGTTTGCTTTGAAAGCGTCGTGCAAAATCTGATCAAGAAAACAATAAGCCTAACCGAATGGCTCGATTTCAAATCCACTTTCCTTTCTTTTCTAAGACAAAAACTGCGAATATATGGCTAACCTCTAGACGAATAGATACGTCCACAAAGGAAATACACGATTTATTTCCCCGAAAAGGCCGTAGGGATCGCGCAAACTCATAAATACAATCACTGGATGAAGGTCCGCAGACCAGACGCCATCTTTACCGGGAACGGCATACAGAACATTCTTCTCGCATCGAACGAACGCCGAATGATGATAACGAGTTGAACTTGAACTCAAAGGCGCTACTGCCATAGGACCTCACTGACAATCCAAGGTAAATGAAACATAAGGTAGCATAACTGTGACGTCATCATGGTGCGATCGCCACTGACCCAAAACGCATTGTGACGTCATCATGGTGCGTTCGTCCCTGGTTGGCTGACGGAAAAGGTAGTTCCATTGGCATGGCCACCACTGTGGTATGGGTCACGATGGGCCTTCGAAAAGGCGAAATAAACCAATATAAAATGTGTTGGAATTTTTAAATAAAGTAGAGACTTGACATGTTCGCTTGTTTGCTGTTATTTGACCCCGGGTTGTTTCAATAAAATTTAATTTCATACAAAGATGTCATTTTATTGTGTACGTGAAATAGACGTTTATTATAAATTGCGGAGTAGTTCATGTGTATTTTTGAGGGTAGGCCTAATAAAGCGTGAGCGAAAACGAGAACACCGGTCGTGAAATACGGTGGTTCATATATTTATTTCAGTTTGTGTTGACGAATATAATGGATCGATGGATTTCGAGGGTAACTTGCTTTTTAAAATTCAATTTCTATGCATAAGAACGGACTTTAGGAACGAGGCGAAATTGATTACATCCGCATACATTTAACTCATGAATGTGCAGTGTAAGCCTATATAACTATATACCAACAAGAAACTGATTTGGCACACTTTTATTTTGTCATTTTGTAATATACACAGTCGCAATCGCTGTTCGAAATAGCAACGACAAAAAATATAAATACTACACATTTTAAAAATATTTTGTGCATGAATTATGATTGATTAAAAAGTTTAAAATGACGTGGCATAACAATCACATGTAATCATATAATAAATAAAAAGAAATGGTTTAAAAACGTAGTTTAAAAATCACCAAATGCTTATAATAAACATTTCAATTTTGATTATATAAAAATACCCATTTAAAATTGCTACATTGTATATTTCCATGATTTTAACTGCTGCGCATTATTATATATATTTATCTTTATTCATTAATTACATATAATTTTCCCTTTGTGCATTGTTTTCATTTTGTTATAACTACAAATTTTCTCCTAGCTGCATGAAATATATGTGAAATTTTGCCATTTACCACTCGAAATTTGCCAATAAACACCTGTCAAACCAAGAGTCAAACTTATTAAAAGTAAAACAAACAATCCCCATTGTATATATCATGCAGCAACACCTGTCCATTCTCTTTATACAGTATAATTGATATTTTCCAATACGAAATTAACAGCAAAATCGAAGTTTTATTTTGGTTATAACTCCCCGAGGCTGAATACTGCATTATTGTTCTTCCAAGTTTAATTATTTATTTATGCATGGCTATACAAATACTTCAAATTTACATTTTTCAGACAATAGCCCTAGTATGTCTCGGGATCATTTTTAACTCGAATTCATCAGTATTGGGAAAGAGCAAAGCGAAATCTGTGACGACGTTATTAGATGCAAAATGGAAAACTACCCCGTTGGTTTTAGAAGTTAGGCAAGTTATAAAATAAGCATTTTAATTTTTCGATGAACGTATATTAACACATTGAATCCAATTTATGTATACCTATATTGATCGATTTGCAGCGAGTTCCTCGCCGAAGAACAGAATGAACATTTCTGGAAATATATTGATAGGATATGCGACATCGACCCGGATTTTTTAAAAGACAGTAAATACATACAATGAAATGCGAAAAATGATCCTGTATTTTATAATGTATGGCAAACGATTATTGATTGAAACTCCGCATTTCCTTTTCTAATAACAAAAAGGGACAGACAAAGAATACTACGACATCGTAATGCGAGAAGCGGCGGTAATGCTGTCACCGTCAGCTGTGAATTTGTTACAATTTTACCTCTCGACGAGAGCCTATTCACCAACAGTTGAAATGTTTCACCAAGTACAAGATGAAATTAACTCCAAACTATTTTTTAAATACCTTTATAAAATGCATTGTACTTTTTATGCAGATAGCGGTTAGTCAAAATTTACCCGAAGGCTGTCAAACGGTTATCGAAATCAATTCGGCTTTTACTTGCGATTTGAAGGATTTGGGTGAGCTTATCGAAACCGCTTCCAACAGGTATAAAATAGGTAAAAGTCGTCAATAATATACGATGAAAATGCTTTAATTACACATTTATTCCCCAGGAGTAAATCCCACACGTACAAGACCGATCATCATTACGGGGGTTTCGATTCTCACGCTGTCGTTGCCATTCTTTACGGAGAATTGGCGACAAACTCTTTCCGAGAGTTTCACTTCATCCTTCAAAGTTACGCCAAGCAGGGAAAGTTTGATTATATCATCCGGCATTTTATTCCCGTACGTTTCAAATTCTCGATTTAATTGCGCTTGGGCCGCCCGTGTAAATAATAACCAGTCTGTTGGCACGCGTACAGGAGCGACCCGATAAGAAAGTACGGCTGTCGGGTTACGGCGTTGAGTTGTCCATTAAAAGTACCGAATATAAAGCTCAGGACGATGCGAAAATAAAATCGGAAGGATCTCCCGATGAGGTGCACATGGAAGATAAACGGGATGAAGTGGAAGGATTTGTTTTCTCGAAATTAAAGTAACCGACTGAAATGATGGCAGCGATATTTGTCGAGTATCACCGATAAATTTCTCGTCTTCAGACAAATTTTCCCCGATCGAGTTGCAAAACTGGACGCGTTCAGGGATCACCTCACGCAAAGTACAAATGAAATGCTTCCTCTCAAAGTCTGGCAGCTACAAGGCAAGTATTCCTTTCTGTACGTTTAAGACTTACCTGACTAAACGGATGGCAATGTTGCAGATCTCGGTTTACAAGCGGCTGAGCGCATCATGGCATCTCCCGTTGAAGAGGCCCTTAGGGTTATGAGGGATATTTCCCAAAATTTCCCGCTGCAGGCTCGCTCTCTTCTCAAACAAGTTGTCAGAGACGAGCTGCGAAAAGAAATAGCCAAAAATCAAAACGTTAGATATATTAGTGTTACGTACATTTCCCAACGCGCGCAAAGCAATAAACGTCTTTCTTAATAGATGTTTGTGCAAAATCACAACCTCGCTGCGAGTGACACATCATTGTTTATCAACGGCATCTACTTCGATTTCGACACGACAGATATATTTGCCATTTTAAAAGTCATCCGCCAAGAATTACGCATGATGGAAGAACTTCACCGACTGGGAGTTGATGTAAGAAACAATAAAACAACCCCCATTGAAGGTTTAATCAGGGATGTGATTGTGTTATAAATGTGAATTACTGAACAGGAAGAACAGATGGACAAGATATTACAACTAGATCTGGGCACACTGAAGCAGGAATACGCAATCGACATGCGCGATTCGGCCATTCAGGTCTTTATATCTCTATTAAATGCATCGGGTACAATAAATTCCCATTTTAATTTCTCTGCCAGTACATCAACGATATCGAAACTGACAAGAAGTACATGACATGGCCGTCCAGCATTTCCGAACTCTTGCGGCCAACGTATCCGGGGATGTTAAGAAGCATACGCAAAAATATATTTCACTTGGTACCGTAATAAGGGATTCACTTGCACAGTTGGCGTTAACGAGGAATGAATTGGTTCAACGTTCATCTTTGACAGGTTTTCATCGTCAATCCTTGTGACAAGAGTGCCAAAGATCTGTTGAAATTGGCGGAATCGTTTTACGTACACCGAGCGCCGATCAGGTGCTCTTCAATTTCTTTAACCCTCTTTACGTTTGGATTTATACATTAATTTCAAATCAAAATCTCCGGAACTTAGGATCGGGATAATGTTCTCGGTTGGCGGGGACTACGCGAAAAACGGTTACGCCGATTGCGGGGTTGCAATGCTCAACGCGTTTAATTTCATTTCCCAAGACAAAGGAGAATTCTACGACGCTCTCGCATTCATAACAGATGTACGATCGTACTTCCAAGATTGTTAAGCAAGATTCCTTTAACGTGCGTAAAACGCAAACTGATTCCCCTTGAATAGGTGTACGCGACTATCGGAGAAGAACAAGTGCAAGTTGAGAATGTTGTAAAATTCTTCAGGACAAAGTACCACGAAGAAGACACCGATATGATATTTGGAGACGACTCTGATTATGACACTGGCAGAAAAGTAAATAAATTTCCCTATGTAATGCGCTACTTACATCCCAACATTATCATTCATTATCTTTGCAGTTGGCCCATGAGTTTTTGACAAGAACCGGTTTGGAAGGGCATCCTGAGGTTCTGTTAAACGGCATTCGTTTGGACAAGAAATACGTAAGAAAATTGCCAAAAAAATAAATTGAGGACAACAGTGGGATTTGTTTGTTGTATATTCATGTTTTGCACGTATACAAAAGCTGAACGGGGATATGTTTGAAGAAGCTGTTCTGTCCGAGATCATCAAACAAACGCACGCCCTTCAAAAAGCTGTGTATAAAGTAATGTGATCGTGTTATTTTGCGGCTTGCACGCAGGTAAGGCTCAACAGTAAAAGAAAGAATGTTGCCTTTATCATAGGGTCAGTTAACGGATTCTCAAAATGTGTTGGATTACTTGATGCAAATGCCTAACGTGATGCCGAGAGTGAACAGCCGCATTCTGAACGATACGTGGAAGCTCGTCGACTTCACGGAAACCCCACGTAAGTTTCCGTGACTTTAATGAAAGAAGTTCATGAAATCTAGTTTATGAAACATTCGCAATTTCCCCGGGTTCTTTGAATTTCATGTTAGGATGTATCTTTAGTTATAGATCTAAGTCCTGCTAAGTTTGCTGATCTCACTACGCTGGATATGGCAGCAACAGTATTATCCCACATGAGATATTTGACAGCTCGAGGTATTCGCATTATATTATTATTTTTGAAAAATGTAACGTGAACACTCTAAATTACAAAGATCCCCATTTTGTGCTCCAGACGATAACAATTTCCGACCGATCACAAACTGGATAGTAGCGGATTTAGAAACGCAAGAGGGGAGAGCATTATTCCTCGCTGCATTGGAACAAATGGTTCCTAAAACGATTCGCAATTCTGATACGAACGTGATCTTCGGTAAAAGTAACTTGCTTCGTTCCCTTAGCGCTTAAGCGACGTACGTGTCGGATTGGTTTTCAATCCTTCGTCGCAACCAACCGAGAAATCCCATCACCTGTCCAAAAACGTGTTCGCGGCTTTGCAACTATTGAACAAGAAGCAAGCCCTGGCAGCGATCGGGAAAATGTTGAATCAAAATACGGTTAATTCGTTGCTGCAAGAGGAAAAGTCGCTTCGAAACTTTGTAGATGTGGGTTTCATCAGAAACAATTTTAATCGGTATATATGCTATTAAATATTATTAACCTTTTATTTAGGATATTGATGAAAGTGCGTTTGGGAAAGCTGTGAATTCTGGACGGGAAATGCTGAAAATCCATCAAAGGTTTTGCAAGAAAGTGTTGAATTTCCAACCGGGAGAAATGGGAATTGTATCGAATGGACGGGTAAATGCAAATTCAAAAACTGTTCCGCTAATGTCAGATATCTCATGTTTTCTCCTAAACTGCCCTAGCATGTAAATAATATTGAATAGAATAGTAACAAAAAGTAGAACATTTTACTTTCCATTGTCACTCTTAGCAGTTTAGCAAATATTTCGCCAGATTCTCGGACCGTTCAACGACGGTGAGTCGTTTACGCCAGATGATTACAGTCTTCTTGAGAAACACAGTTTGAGTATATACGGCGATAAGATGCGTGACATCTTTCAAGGGATCAACAGTGCGGGGGAATTGGACAGGTTATTCTTATGCGTAACGAAGAAGATTGCAGTATGCGTGACGTATTTAATTTTTTACAGCATCAGTGATTTGTCTATGCGAGTGTCGTCTCTGATACTAGGAACGCAGCCGTCTACCAGAGTCGATCTGAAATACAGAAGTGCCGACTACAGGTCCTGTTCAACCCAAAAATCGACTCATTCTTTAAAAAGCTTCTTTAATCAGTATCTATTTGTATACTTTAGTGTTGCAAAGATCCCACCCAAAGCGCAAGGGCAACCCGTGCTCGACATTAAAGTGATCGTGAACCCATTGTCGAAAGGAGCTCAGAAGGCATCCGCAATTTTAGCGATTTTACACGATGTCGTCAATGCCAAGATTACCGTATTCCTCAACAGCGAAGACAAACTGTCCGACATGCCTTTAAAAACGTGATTGTTTGTCAAATTATTATCGACGCGTGCGGAGTAAAACGAGACACCTAAAACCACCGGTTCCCGTAATCGCAGATTCTACCGCTTCGTTTTGGAAGCCGAAGTGCAGTTCGCCGCCGATGACAGTTACGGCCCGGGTCCGATGGCTAGGTTCAATAACATGCCCACGGCCCCGTTGTTAACCCTGCAGATGAACACGCCAGAAAATTGGCTTGTCGAAGTTATGAGGACTCCGTTTGATTTAGACAACATTAGACTGGAAGATGTAAGTATAGCATGATTCTGGAAATCTCTATAAGGTACACACGTATGAAAGTTATTTCTCATACAGGTGGACAGCGCTGTGTGGAGTGAATTCGAATTGGAACATCTCTTAGTAGAGGGTCAGTATTAATAATGTATTGGTCACAGTAAGCAAAATGCAATTTTTACTCGAAACATAGGGCACTGCTTTGATCTTGTCACGGGAAACCCTCCGCGCGGCCTCCAATTCACGCTGGGGACCAAACACAACCCCGTGATGGTCGACACGATCGTCATGGCAAATCTGGTCAGTCGCAATTGTATGCAACGTTAACTAAATGGTCAAACTAATTCCCATTTTTTGTATTAGGGATACTTCCAACTAAAGGCCAACCCAGGAGCGTGGTCGCTCCGACTGCGCCAAGGCCGCTCGGCTAACATTTACGATATAATCAGGTTTAATATTACGAAACGGAGAGAAGTTCCCGTGGATGTAGGAGTGTTTGTAATAGAATATCTTTCGCTATAGTCATGACGGTACAGATTCTCCGGCAAACGCATCGGACGTGCACGTCGTCATCAACGACTTCCGCAGCACCATCATTAAATTACGAGTAAAAACCTTACATTTCTAAACTCCACTTATAAGATTGTAAGGTAAATATATTACGCCGTTATAAAGGTTAGTAAGAAGCCTGACAAGCAAAACGTGGACTTGTTGGCGGACGAAGACGAAAAGCAACAGGGTATCTGGAACTCGATATCGAAGTGAGTGTTTTCAAAATATCATCCTCCAGAACTTGCTTCTAATTCCAAAATAACAAAACAAAACAATCTGTTGCATATAAAGATTAAACGATTTCATGCCTCTTCTTTTTTTTGTTTGCCTCTGGGAAATAATTACGTTATTACCATCAGAGAGTCATTGAAGAGCATATTGGAATCCACGAAGCAAGTTCTGGAGCGCATATTGAGGTGATATATTCATTGCGAGTGTTTGACCCTCTGGTTGCTTTTCAAAATGTGTAATTTCAAATGTGGTGCCTTAGTACGTTTAGTGGAAATGGAGCCGCGAATAAAGTAGACGACGAGGACGGCACAGACGACAAGATTAACATCTTTTCGCTTGCGTCCGGACACCTTTACGAAAGACTGCTGAGGATTATGATGTTAAGTGTGGTCAAGCATGCCAAAACTCCGGTCAAATTTTGGTTCTTAAAGAATTACCTCTCTCCCACATTGAAGGTAGATTCACATTCAAAGGGTGTCATTGTAGTTTAGTTCCGTACTGTAAATAACACTGTATTCTGAACTCCTCCCAACAAATGTTAATACTGAATGCGTTTTAGGATATACTTCCGTACATGGCCAAGGAGTACAAGTTCGAGTACGAGTTGGTTCAGTACAAATGGCCGCGATGGTTGCACCAACAAACGGAAAAACAGAGGATCATTTGGGGGTTAGAATATTTTTTATGGCATTTAATTCAATTGCATTTTGGCCAATTAATTATTTATTCATTTCAGGTACAAGATACTATTCTTAGACGTACTCTTCCCTCTGAGTGTCAAGAAAATTATTTTCGTAGACGCTGATCAGGTGGGAATTTCGGTTTTTGCAACCAACTGTAATGAGCCTGGCTCAAATACGGTTATTTGAAATACTACATTAGGTGGTCCGAGCCGATATGACCGAGCTCCGAGACCTGGATCTGGGAGGCGCGCCGTACGGTTACACGCCTTTCTGCGACAGCCGTAAGGAGATGGACGGATATAGGTTTTGGAAGTCGGGTTATTGGATGAGTCACCTCCAAGGAAGAAAATATCACATCAGTGCTCTTTACGTGGTCGATTTAAAGAAATTCCGGAGAATAGCTGCCGGCGATCGGCTTCGAGGCCAGTATCAAGGTTTAAGTCAAGATCCCAACAGTCTTTCAAATCTCGACCAGGTCTGCGTTACAACTACTTTCTTATTTCCCAGTTTCCGTTATTAAATTACCGATTTGTTTGCAGGATCTTCCCAACAACATGATCCATCAAGTGTACATAAAGTCTCTGCCGCAAGAATGGCTTTGGTGCGAAACCTGGTGCGACGATGCCTCGAAAGCAAAGGCGAAGACTATCGATGTGGTGATTAGAAAATGTCATCATGCCTTGTCGGGTTTTTATTTTAAACTAATTAAACTGTTTTTTTACGTCTTCAGTGTAACAACCCTCAAACCAAAGAGTCAAAATTATCGAGCGCTACGAGGATCATCCCCGAGTGGAAAGATTACGACGAAGAGGTGCGGAAACTCATAGAAAAATATAGACTGGAAAAACTCAATGCTGCAACCCCGCCAATAGCCAAAGGTATTTTCATTCCACTTTATCGAATCGAAATCGCAACCGGATGCAAAATTGGGGAGATCTGTCCTGCGAACGGAATCCGCCGCGACATTTTAGTGACACCGATTTCAATACGCGCAACGCCCAAACTGCGTCCAAAGTTATTTCCAACAGGAAGTGCCATTGGGTACATGCGAAGTGAAAACCAAAATTACAATAATTGCGAGACCGGCATGGACGCGATGGGATATGGGAGCCGATTTCCCCAAATTGCCGCGGCGGCACGCGACTTTGTCGAACGTTTTTTCACTCGAATATCTATTTCAGATCAAAAGGACAGACAACCTACAACTGGTACTAGCCACGAAGAGCTATGACGATTGCTCCATTCAACGACGTGTACATATTAAATTGTACCCGTGTCAAATTCAGACGACATTCCGTGCACCATTGATCATTTTTTGTAATTTCAAACTGCGTACGCGGTAACTTAAATAAAAAAAAACTTAAAATGAAATGTTTCCACTAGTTCATTTATGAATTGTAAGAATTACGGTAATGCAATGCACTGAACGTGAATAAGCAACATGTTTAAAAAGCTGGTTATATATGGGCCAATTAACTTTCAGTAGGCCTACGTAGCTCAAGTTGCTCGAATCAAATGATAGATTT
>WWPM01024060.1:0-18054 GCA_023279145.1 Glomeris maerens | reverse complement strand
TTAAGGAATAGTAGTTTTTAATTAATCCGAATAGTCTTTGTAGTAAAGCCTGGTTCACATTGCAACGATTTTTAATGCAAAAATGCGTTGCAAAATGAAAATGCTAGTACAAAAATTTACTGCGAAATGGTAGATGTGATTCGTTAAAATTGCAGTTCAGGTTTTCGCAATTGTATTTACATGAAAGCAAAATCGCTAAAGCATTTCAATAAAATAAGGCTTTCCTTCAAGTCTGGCTTCCGATCTTTCTTTATTAACAATAGCAAGTGACCATTTCTCGAAAATAACAATTCTTTTAGATATAGTAAATATTAATTCATATAAAATCTCTACCTCAGTTGTCGATGTGATTTTTAAATTGGCGCTTCAGTAGGCGATTGTTTCCTTGTCCAATTCTACAATCAATTATTATTGGTCTAGTATGGTCACGTGGTAAGCTGACTCGCGAAAATATCTAAGTTAAGTTGTACAGCTAGATACCTGCGATTTTGCAATTGTGCAAAATTGAATCAAAAATCGTGTCAATCTAAATGCACACACTTTTGCGATATTTCGCAAAATTTTTGTCAATTACGCAAGATACAGTTTTTCGCGTGAAAAATTGTGGCTATGAGAACCGGTCTTTAGGGATAGCAGTACACATCAGTTAAAATTGTCAGGGAAAAATTCAAAAAATCGTCTGGAAAAACTGGGAATGTCAGGGAATTTCAAAATGAATTTCTTGTGGCCATCCTGATAATGCCTTTGTGATCACACTTAATGGACAAATTGCATATTGCCAAAATACATACCGTAAATCCTCGATAATAAGCCCGGGCTTATTTTTTTAATTTTTTCTTTTTGACCAGGCAATTACCAGACCGGCTAAATTTCGAGACCGGCTTATTTTGTTAATATCAAGTCGGCGAGGACGCGTTTATGTAATGCAATATGCACATCGCAATATGTCTTATGCTCAATGAAATGCGTAGCCATCATAACTGGGTAGTTGTGGAGTTGTGTAGATCAGGTAGCGGTGGAGTTGTGTAGATCGGGCAGCGGTGGAGTTGTGTAGATCGGGCAGCGGTGGAGCTGTGTAGATCGGGTAGCCCTTTTTAAACGGGCTTATTTTCGAGACCGGCTTATTTTGCAAATTTTGTTTGTTTAAACCGGCTTATTCACGAGACAGGCTTATTATCGAGGATTTACGGTATTGAGGTTGATTGTGTCTCATATGAAAAAGACGCCAGGGTAATAATTGACATGGAAGTTTTCAGGAATTGCATATAAAATGAGGATTTTATGCGCGATAGTATCATACGCATATCTACTGGGCTGTGTTGGATTTTTGTCTGACCATTACCTGAAAATCTATGGTATGCAATAAAAATGTAGGTAGATTTGAAATCGGTGTGAAAACCTTAATAAGGTTTATATTATGCTCGGTGACATACAAAATGTGTTAATATTTGATGAAAATGTTTGGAAGTTTTATGACAATTATGTATTGATGCGTGGCATCTGGTCCCACTTTTATGTCTTCTTATTTTGTGCAAACAGCACGTCTTTGATGATCGAGATCAACATTGAAATAACATTTTGGGCTACGCCTGATTGCAACTGCTGTTTTCTCAGAATGCAGCTCACATTAATTGTGTAAGATGTCTGTACAACGACTCGTAAAATATCTCGCTATCAATGAGGCATTTGTAGACGTACTCGGTAAGAGCGTTTCAAAGCCTCATTCCGGGGTAAGATTTGCATCTTACCAAATATAATGAACAAATATTACTACTTAGCTGTTACTAATTGTAGTTCACCGTGTCCAGTAATTGTTTGAGCCAATTTGCATATAGAATGTAATTTCCATCCTTAATTGTTAGGTTGTATGCGTATACCTGCTTTTATAACTGTTTCCCTCTGACCCAGATGGACAATTATAGTTCTGTACGTTCTATGAGAACGAAAAGCAGTTTTGTTTAAATATTACACATTTTTATCATTTTGCTTACGGGTGTAAAATAAATTCAGTTCTTTTGGTGGTGGGGGAAAGTAAGGATAGAGAGAACCCAAGAGGTTCCCCTCTTGTACTCAATCATTTTTACTCGCCATGCCTGCAGTCATTCCGAATACCATATCGGGACTCTTGTGCCAGAATATTTAATGCACACCTATTCAAATGTAGAAGCTGAACTCGGAAAAGCAATCCTATTTAGACTGAAGTCCCAGATTAAAAATATTAGGCCTACTGAATTTGTGAAAGATGAATCTTCTAACCATTGCACATGCAGCCACACAGCTATTATGCTGGGCGTTTATTGCAACTTGAAACAGCTAAAAATCTCGAAAAATTCGGACTGTAAAAAATGTTTTTAATTAAGGGGACATAAGTGTCTGCCAAAATTAGTACCCCCCCCCCCACAACTCCTCATGGGTGTGATAGGAAGCAATTAAGAAATTTTAAATGAGACTCCCCAGTTTTTTTTGCTTCTGATTTTACTTTCAAAAATACGTTCAAAAACATGTAATCTTTATTCTATTTTTTTGATCAATGGAATTAAATTTTCCGGTTTTTGGAATTGAGAGCGTATTCATTTCATTTTGCAATACCTTTAATTGCAATAGAAATGTACACATTTTGCTCTAAACACTTGATATTCTTCTTTATACAGTCAAACTTCCACACTATCACATCTGGCTAACACAACAGTCTTCGTACAATCACATCCGTCAAACAGGTTATGTAATAGAAAAAACCGTTTCATTAATCTTGATAATACGACACTTCCACAGACACTTCCTCCGCTCGCCTCTCGCCATTGTTGTAATTTACTACAAATGCTCAAAATGACGGAAATCTTTCCATTCTTGACTCTCGTTTGGACATTTTTGAAAAGAAGTGTGTATGAGACAGCCCTTGAATATTGAGGATTTAAAATGGCGAATTCAAGCTGCATGTGCCTTAGCAAACGATGCTCACATAATGGACAGTGTGAGAAAAAGCCTCGTCACGCAAGCTCCACTATTGCCATAAATAAGTAAGATATGTTTTACCGTAAGCGTGTATGCCGTAAACGGTGGCCATTTCAAACATTGTTTGTGATTCCATATTCTGTAATTTGATATCGTACATTGTTTGTGTTGTTCGAAGTGAATGTTGCAGCGCCTTCTTGTTTTCAAAAGCAATTAATTTTTTATACTCCATTTTCGTCCCACCTTGATTTCAGTCACCAACAGAATGGCATTTTGAAATGTTTTACTTTGTTTCATGCAGTTCTTGTGTATTGGGCTTCCTTGCATGGTTTTGAAGGTAGCAGGATGTAATGCAGGGAAGTTCTTGAAGAGGGAATGTGATTTAATTATTTTATGTTTTCATAGTTATGCTCACGATCGAAGGATCTACACAGCACTTCTCCAATTGCAACAATGTACTATCTACTTATCTTTAATATAAAGTAATTGAAACTTGCGCGACCTTGATGCGTCCACTCAAAGCCAGGAAAAAGTACATAAATGGATAGCCCCAAATCCTGTATTTCTAACAGGTATAATTTCGAGTTGATTTATATGTAACAGGAATTCTTTCAAGCTAGACACTAATCGACATCTGAGGTCTGTGGAAACGGTTGCATTTAAACATTTGCCACCACCTGACAAAAGGTACCTGTCAGAGGAGTAACCATACTTTTGTTTGTTGATTCAGAACGCTTCTACATCCGAAATATTGGCTGTCAATTAGGAAAATATGTTGTCAGGAAAATGTTTGGTTGAGTAACGGTTGCACATGTAACATGTTTTTACTGCTAATTGACCGTTGCCACGTTACACTAGGTTTGCATTGGATGAAAGCTATGTTAATGGCCCACCTGCATTAATTCCTTTTATGGCAAGGCAATGTATTGCGCAAATACATTACTTGTACAATGGGCAGAAAATTCCTTTTTTTTTTGCTAGAAATTGATATGTATTATTTCCAATGTTACTTAGAATAAACACTGTGTGCTTTATGTTATCTCAAAGCTGCGCATTATAAATTGCTATATTAAAAGCAGAAAATACAATTGAAAATATAAAGGCGAAAAAGTTCTTGTAAAGTGCAAACTGTAAAGCTTTCACAACTTTTATAAACCAACCACAGTACTGTGCTGTTTTGCCATTTATTTTGATTTTGTTTTTGCAAGTGACATTGGAAAGCTAAAGCTAGCTAACTATGCAATAAATTGCGTAAAATGCAAATTTTAATGGGTAGCTAATACCATATTTATATTCATACTAGCCGAACCTGGCCACGCGTTGCTGTGGCTGAGTAATATGTAATGGAAAATCAAGAGATTATAATGTTATACAACAAATTCATGTAGTAATGAGAAATTAAGCCCAGTGAATTCACATTTTCAATCCCCATAGAAATTGGAATCGGATATAGCTGAAAATGGAAAAGAGAAAAATCCAGGCAGGGGTTTCAACCCAGGCAGCCCAATTCGACTCAGACAGTGTAAAAAACCGACCGATTCCCACTATTTTGATTGTATTATTATATGACAAATCCAATGAAATTTTAGTAACTTAACCCGACGAATTTCCTGTTTTGGTATGCCCTCAAGAAAAATCCGACGTTTCCCCAATTTCCAGGATCATACGCAAATTCCCGACCAGACCAATTCCAGGTTATTTCCCAGTCCAGCAGAATTGATGAATAATTCCAAGTTTTTCCCGACCACTGAACACTCTGGGTAACATTGGGAATAACATAAGGGACGGAAGTTCATGCAAATGCATGTTTGTCTTGCTGCTCTGAAACACGTGTACTTTGTTATTTCTCCATCAGACACATTTACGATTTTATGGTTTTAAGAGCATATTTTTGTAAATATAACGGCAAATTTATGCATATTTAACTTCAAATTTACAAAAATTAGAATAAAAACTTCTTCAAGGTCACTTCAATTGGAATCGGTACTGAAGCGTTTCTTTTCTCCAAGCAACCTTTTAAATGGTCCTGCTTCACGCCCTTGCTGCAAAAAGTGACTTTTGGTTTGGAATCTGTTTGGACACAACGTAGAGTGTTCACGTTCACTCTCCAGCTAACCAACATTAAATTTGCCTGTGAAAACTTGTAAAATGTGAATTTGGATGAATATACGTTTTATTGTTATTAAATACTTGAAATGATAATGAAATAAACAAAAATACCATGTGTTGTTCACCATTATGTGCGTTTTCTAGTTAGCAAGTTTTAAAAAAATTTTAAAGTACATGCATATTTTAACATTTTTATGGGCATGAACTTTCGCGCCTTAAGAATAACTAAACGCATTTATTATTTGTGAATTCGGAATTTGTTGTGGCAGTGGAACTGTGAAATAAAACGAACATTTTCAGTTATTGAGGTTTGCATGCTTCTGGAATGTATTTAATGGAATTGGAATGGAATCGTGAAATTGGAATGGAATTGGAATGCAAACGTCTGGCATTCGCGTCCAGCAGATGGCGCTGTTTTCTTGAAAATTGAGATTTCGTCTCTCGTAGGTGTGTCAGGTGGGTGGTGGGCATAGGTGAACAGTCGAGGGGGGGGGGGGGCTGTTGTGCCAAAATGTGGTGTAAATTGGTTTAGGAGTTACCAGACTAACGCACGGTGTTTGATTTTTATATATACAGGGTGTTGCCGAATTCGTTGGACAAACTGACAGGGTATATTCCCTGCAGGAAAAGAAGACTAAAAGTTCCTATAAACCCTGGTCCGGAAATGCCTAGGTTTTTAAGTAATATCTACATAAAATATGACATACATAATTCACGCTCCCCACATCTTTCCATTGATCATTCATTATGCGTTCCTAATAAGAAAGAGTATTCACTTCACCAGCTAGTATAAGAGGCTAGGGCAATTTGCTGTAAAATGGCGTTTTTGAATGATTTTCTGGAGAACTTCTAACCAAAGAAAATGCGAACGAAATATGTTCTCCTGCACTACATGCAATTAAATAGAAAACTCTGTGAAGTGAATACCAGCAACTAAAGTGTTGATTTGCAAAAAGAATTTCAAAGTAATTATCGTGCATGTCATTTCTGATACTGAATATTCTGGGGTCATAAAGATAAGTTCAGGATAGTTTACATTAAAATACAACATCAAGGGTAATCTGACCCGTCATCTCCATCCTCAGTATTTGTTTTGAAACGCACACTGAACTCTGTTCATACAGGGTGGTGCGAAATGATTGATCCTCTCCGTTTGTACATTTCCTAAAAAGATTCAGAAAAACTGAATATATCTTTTGTAGATAATTCAATTCTGCATAGGGGTGTCAAATTTGGCAATGCAGCCCTTCAGCTACATGACACAAGAACCGTTGACTGAAAGCAATTTAACCTAAAAAGTATAAAAAATAGAATTTTTGCAAAATTTCAGCTGTGAAAAATGAGCTTCGATTTCGCTTCTTCGTCCATAAAGTGTGAATGGAAAGGAATTTTGCAATGAATTTTTACAGTCCTACACAGAATTGAATTCTCTACAAGGTGGTATATTTAGTTTTTCTGTATCGATTTGGGAAGTGTATTAACGGCGGGGGTCAATCATTTCGCACCAACGTGTACATATTTAGCAAACTTTACTGTTGTTATTCAGTGGTACCGTACTGCGATTCCTCTGTAACTTAAGGAAAGCTTTACGCATGTTAAGTCGAATTTAATTTCACAAGATCCTATTTATTCAGTTGAGTACCCCTTTTAGTAGGACGTCATAACAGCTTATTTGAGCAGGATTGAAATTCTTGGCATGTTGCCTATCACGAAGAACCCCTTGCAGATTTGAACTTGAAAACGACATGTTTGGACGTGTAATCCATCAAGTTAAAACACTCAGATAGTAACTTTGGTATTTGCAAATATAATTTTGCTAATATTCAATGAGATTTATTTTTTCATGTGTACTATTCTGTTACTGACTATTATTTATCTGCCCTTCTCCTTAGTGACCTCCCAATGTGACTTATGACCTCGGCATGAGGTAGAACACCACTCCCACCCTTTTGTATATATTGTATAGTTGTTATGACCCCTTGCTGTGTGCTTTTGTAGATATAGAGAAAAATGCATCCAAGAAATAGCACTAGACGGACGACTTTCAATATTCTCTTGTCTGAAGACTTCATGCAGCGCAGGTATAACCAAGACTACTGTGAGCTCAACTAACAAGGGTGAAGGTCACCGAGCTTGCAATATGGCTACTCGGTGTGCATTTGTCTGAAAAGCAGCCTGAAATCTGACCATTTGTAACCTCCTATGCAGCTACTCTGAGATAATATGCTAAATCTGTTTTCAAAAATTGCTATACACTGTCACGCTATTCGTCTTTGATGGCATTCGCAAATGTTCATTGCTAATTTGCAGTGTATGGCTGTATGTATATAATACACTCAGTCTTCTATCTTGTTTGTTGTTCATTGCAGTTCCTGCACGTTTCTGAAATGATTTGCATTTTGATTTGAGGATTATCAAGTTTTATTGCCCAGGATTTGGAGCGCACTTTGCTCCGTGTGCGAGATCAAATGGGATTACATGATGTGTATATACATATACTAGTATATACATTATTTGCCGGGTCGTTGATTCCAAGCGATATATTTGCTGTTTTGCTGTGTCAGTATATAGAGAAACTCGATACATACAGGCGATAATATTAATAACATCTCTTGATGAATGTACCCATTTGTGTACTGTATGTGACAGGAATTTTGAAATATGTAACGTTTATATGGCGTAAGTTATCACAGTTTATAATGCGTAAGTAAATTGTTTTATGCGGGGATACAGTAATCTATCTATCTAGGTGTATACCGTATACGCTATTCTTGTCATGGTTTTGTGTTGCATAATTATTCAGAATTACGATTCTGAACATGCTGGATGCAGCGACACAACTCTAACTTCATTCATGGTGTGCATGCATTGTAATGAAGTATTTGTTGTACCAAAAGCATTTAGGCAAAAGAAACAAAACATATTATATCAGTATATTTATCAGCAAAAAGTTTATCCTAGCAGTCTAGCTACTTATGGCTGCTCGTCAGAACTACTAAATAACTCTTGCAAATATGTTGGATTATTATTTCAAGAACTGAATGGGAGTGTAAACGTTTGGAATTCAGCATACTATGTATATATTCGAGCACATTCTGTACTCGTTGGCCTACAGTAAATGTTGTTTTGCGAAAACTAATTTTGCTGCAAAAAGTGTTGTGCAGTTTCATGCTAAATATAGCAATTTTGTGGCACATTTTGTAGCTGCGATTGCACAGGCTTATCTTTCTTTTTCCGTCGAATAATGTATGGTGAAATGCTCTCATTTCATCTTTAGATAACGTATGCAAAAACCAACAAATCCATATTAGCAAAACAAGTGCAATGCGTATGAATATGCCTGCCTTATTATTAATTAATATCGGATAAATAACAGATGCTGTTTACAAACGGTGACAGCGAATAGATTAGTCGTGAAATGGAGAAAACTAAGTTTGCAAGCTCTGTTATAATTAGGCTACTATATGCAAATGGTTTAATAAGGTAATATGGGTGGATATGATGACTCAATTAATTAATGGTACCGTAGTTGGCAAAATTGCTAATGTCGATCTTGCGGTGGATTACAAATGAACCTGTAATTATTTAAAAAATTGGGGATCTGATATGTTATTACTGCACCGTGTAAATAAATTCATTTATGACAATTACGTTTCGTGAAAGAAATATTTTACTATATGCTGGAATAACAGGCTTTATTTATGTTTTCTTTTTAAATATGAATCACTCAGGGGCAAAGGTAATGAATTTATCCTTCAACCAGAAATCTGTTTTACCACTTTCTTTTCATCTTTATAAATTATTTTCCGCTTTTTTTGAAAAACGTCTTGCATTCTGCAGTCCGAAAATATAACAAAGGCTCTGAAATGTCTACACCCAAATATATATTTGTAAGAGAGTTAAAAATAAAACTATAGTATGTGCAGTATATTGCCATACTCTTACCCTAATGGAATGGATTCTGCGGCCATTTAGCGCTGTAGCCACCACACCAGTGGTTGGCTGTGCAGTAAAATTCGGGTAATAATAACATGTTATTATAGCAATCACGTAGGCTTCGTATCCAAATTATAGCTCCTGAAGAATTGGAAAGGATGTATGCTTATAACATGCAGCACATGTGAAATTATATACTTGGATCAAATTGGAAATTACTACATTTTGTTCTCTCTCTAATAGCCTACTTGTACGCATGAATTTTGCTCATATATAACGTCTAAATACAATGAATGATTGCTGTTGTTTACATTTTTTACTCAATTTATTCGCATAGTTGTAATGAATTTTATAAGTAACGCCACTAAGGCTTCTTTCACATGGGGAACTTTGTGGTGGAGGAGATGTGTTTTAAGCCACTCCAGATACATGCAATTCAATGGTAGCATTCACACGGCACACCAGTGTCCGACGCCACTGCATTCTGTGGCGCTTTGATGGCTATCCCCTCAGACACGCCTGGAACATTCAGTTCTATTAGACTATTCTCATGAGACACAGTGTCAAGACACTGCCACTAATTTTTTTTTCCATTTTTCTACAGAAAATTTTATTGAGCTCTATTGGTCGTAATGAGTGATGATTAATTACATAAATATAATAATTAAACAGAGATGCTGGTATGAGATTTTGCCAGTTGGTTAAGAATTTTGCAACTTCGGAAGGTGAAATGTATCATTAACAATATAAGAAGGCTCAATTTTATGATTTTAAATTAATCCAATAAAGAGTCGAATAGTGAAATAATAGCCATGTTTTGAATTGTGCACGTGTACCTACATATATAGCTATTATAGTGATCGTCTGTGAAACCACATTCCAAATGGAGGTTTTGGACATCCTGTAGATAATTATCTGGCAGTTGAATGTTAGTAGACCGGAACAATGAAGAGAACATGCTCTTTTGTTATAATCGAGAAGGACGACTCCGTGCTCTTTTGTGTTGTCCAAATGAATGTGCTGGAAATATTAATCGAAAGCGTTGTGTACGTGGTGTGAGACACTAATTTCCCAGTAGCATTTGTTTTGTTTTAATTTCAAATTGCACGAGTGCTACAATATTGGGAAGCACACGTAAAATGATAATGAGTAGACGAATGTTGCATGAAGTGATGGGAACACAAATGAAATTTCAGTATACCCCTAACAATAGTAGTGTGAGCAGCATAAAACCCTCGATTATTGAAAAGATTTTGGCTACACATGAAATTATAATAGCAAATGTTTAGCAAGAAAATAAGATGCAAAGTGATTACTTTGCCGTAACATTTTAAAGAAAGTATTTGATCATAATTAGTCACAAACTCGCAAAATGTGTTTTTTTGAAATTACAATCAACTCTTCTGAATACAATATCAGCAGCTAATTGAAATTTGTAAATAATCGTTTTTATTCTAAAATCGAGACCTGTCGCACTTTGTTATGTAAACATGTGCAATATCACAGCGATTAGTTTTGTCACAAATATTTAAACAAAATATTATTTAAGAAATCGCAAACATGCAACTAACGATTGCGATTTTGCATATTCGAATAAGCAAAAATATGAGAAGAGAAATTTCCTGTGCCACCAACGTCACCCACCATCTCTTTTGCAAAATGAAATGAAATGAAATAATTTCAAACAAAAGCAATTAAATGTCCTGAAGGATCAACATACGCTATAAACAGAGGTTTTAATTTATGTTAATTTCAATTGTAGTAGTCCATAATAATAGTTTTATTTCAGTACTGATTTGTGTACATGCAGGAAATAATGTGCAAATATTTGTACAAACTAATTGGACAAATACGTAACGGTAATTTGTTTTATGTTAACAAAATGATGTAAATACCAAACATAACAAAGTTGGTACTGCACATAATTGCAGTTGCAAATAAACGGTGTTTCTTTTACAGGAGAAAAATTCGTGGTGTCATTTTTGGATTTTATGAGCAATTTTCATGCAACATTATGAATACGAGATTCGTAGATACAATGTGAAACAATAAATGGGTATTTGCTGGGACTATCTAGACAGTTAGGATAATACGTAATTGTAGATATAGTGATGCACGTTATTCGCATGCTGTACAGAATTTTATTTTTATACGATGGCATATTGGTGTTTGATGGCCTTTACTGAAGGAAATGTCAACGTGATGTGAACTTTGGAACCGGAAATAACCTTAAAATTACACTAAAGTTTATTAGATTTTTGTCTTTGATATGTGAACTAATGAATGCTAGAAACTTTATGCCTATATAGAAATTCGTAAAGCAATGATTTCTGCTATTTTTTTACCATTCGAAAATGTTGGAGATATGAAATTCGCCAATATGTAGGCTACCTGTTTGAGTAGTTTAGCACAGTATTGACTAAGACAATGCAAAATCGCATTGTTTGATGCGAGTTGACAAAATAGATGCCATATATGCAGGGTACCCAAAAAGGTCAGGGACAAAATGAAACTGGGAATGGAGCATCACAAATGGAACAACTTTGGTCCTAATAACCATAGGTATCCGTGCCCTACTTCTGGTGCTACAGGGTTTTGAGTGACTTGATAGTTAGGATGGCTGTTATGGACAAAGGCATCTGACTAATTCCATATTGCTTTTATGTCATCGCAAGGTGAAAGGACACCATGAAAATCAATTGCTATTATTGCACAAATGGCACAAATACATACAAGCATCACAGAAGGTGTTCAAATTGTTCACCACCATTCTCAATGCAGACATTCACGCGATGCAACAAAGATTGGCGAACTTTACCATAAATTACAGGTGTTTCCCGAATTCGATCACAAGCTGCAATTACATAAACCGGCAATGGAATTATTCAAATGCCTTTGTCCATAATAGCCATCCTAACTATCATGTCACTCAAACCCCTGTAGCACCGGAAGTAGGGCTCGAATCCCCATGGTTATTAGGACCAAAGTTGTTCAATTTTTTATGTTCCATTTCTAATTTCATTTTGTAATTGACCATTTTGGGCACCCTGTATACAGGGTGTCCATATTATGATGCACAAATCGATAATGAGATGTCCCAAGTATTTTAGTTTTCACAGAAGTGCACCACTGCGTTTTCACTGTTTGACAAATACAAGGTGAGACCGGAAAGTTCGGTGAATGACTCGAAAAAAGGCACATGGAGAAGTATTGCAGGAAAAACAATTTACTGTCCTTCAAAGTAGACCTCCTGGGCCACAATGCACTTTTGACAACATGTGTACAACTGTTGCAGGGCTTGTGAGAAGTTCTCTTTCGGTTCTCTTCGGAGCTGCCTTGTCACAGCAGCTTGAATATCCGGAATGTCCAGAAATCTGTGTCCTTTCATTAAAGATTTCAAATGAGGAAACAGAAAGTAGTCCGGAGGTGACAGGTCAGGGGAATATGGAGGGTGGTAAAGTTAGGTGGTGTGCTTACCCAAATTCTTGGCGACAATATTTCGGATAATTTCACGTGGAATACACAATTCACTCTCCATCATTCGGACAGATAAGCGGCGATCATTTTGGAAAAGCTCACGAACGTTTTCGATGTTTTCGGGTGTGGTGCTGGTCGTCGGCCTCCCAGAACGAGGATCGTCTTCAAGAGATTCGAGTCCTTCCCGGAAACGCTTAAACCTGTCATACACGCATTTTCGAGTCACAGCTTCTTCCCCGTACACCTTCTGTAACATATCGTGGGTTTCGGTTGCCGATTTCCCCAGTTTGAAGCAGAATTTCATGTTGACTCGCTGCTCCATTTTGCACCTGGAACGACTAGTTTTCATGCAGCACTTTAGTAACTGTGACGTCATAAGGAAACGTCACACAATGCCTGTGCGCATCACACATTTCTTAGCTTAGATATCAACATTCATTTCGCATGTATCGAAATGTTTCTAGGTTCCTTGAAATTCGTACAATCAGACCATTCACCGAACTTTCCGGTCTCACCTTGTATTAAAATGATATTTGGAAAAAATGGATTTCATAACGTATTCTTTTTTTCTTGCTAACCTTTCCGCTAACTTTTAATGGAAATACCTTGTGAAGTTAGATTCTAATTGTGTGGGTGGAAAACATTTTGTATGTGGTTACTTAATTTTTCTGTCCAGATACTTAATTGGGAAGTTTGAGGAAAAACTTAATTTCGTCTGAAATTGTGTACAGCGTTGCTCAACGTGTTGAAATTGTTTCTTTATGCAGAACATCAAAAAAAAATCGCAAATTGCGGCAGCAGCATTTCATGAAAAGTTCCCAGATACGCTTTTAGGCCAAGGTCACTATAAACATACTACACATTTTAATTAATCCGCTCGTTTTTTAACCAAAAAGTAATGGAATTTGTTGAAAGTCAATTGAACTTTGTTACATTCAACTCGAATTTTCCAAAGTTTTGCTTTAATAAAAACGTAAATAACATGATTGTTAACATTTGAGCATTGCAGATAATTTTGTATTGATTTTTAGCAAACAAAATAAGTTCGGACCCTTGGAAGTGGCGTCATAACAAAGCGACCACCGATCCGTAATGGTGACGCCATTTCGTACTTATTTTGTGATTTGAAAACAGTGAATACTTTTTTGTGAAGCTCAAAATTTGTCAGTCATGTTATTTCACATACGATAGTTGTAAGTTTCAGAACAGTGTCGGTCCAAAATCAGTTCTGAATTTCAAAAGATGCTGTTTAGGCCAATACCCATCCCAACTGATAGAAATTGTTCAATTCATGTGACCTCACCTTAATAAAAAGATTCTAATATTCGTGATTTTGATGTTGACGTTGAATGTAGCCATTATATTAATATCTAGATAACACTGTTGAGCAAAATGTAGTCATTACTGTATAAATAAGGCAAGTGATTTCCTGCTGGGAGAACTATTTGTTCTCTTTGGGTGGCAATTATTCCAATGCATGGTCCTGGATTATTATTTATTATCGGCTGCAGTTTTTCCCGCCGGACATTCTGTATAGGCCTATAGGGAACTGACTCTTAGGTGCCAATAATTCTTCTTATAATGTGATCGTTTGTGAGCCAAATGGCTATCTTTATTCCGGTGTCAAAATGGCTCCTTAACAGTACATCGACACCAGACTCGTCTATCATATGTTCTACTCATGTACAGTATATTGCATTTATCTTGGCAATTACTTACATAAGAAACTTAGAAATATGATACTGTGAATAAATAGTTGATCTCTTTCCAAGGAATACGTTGGGAAATACATGGTGGGACTTATTCTTGAATATTATTCATAATTTTGGTGAGCACCATGCATACACTTGATGATAACATGTGACAGATGTATAGTGGTCGCGTTCTAACTTGTCCACTGTGGCCAAGTCTATTTGTGGAAAATAGGTAGAGGAAGGTTAGGAGAGTCCCGCAGTTGCGGCTATGACCTTTTTGTAACTGCTGAGCACCTGCCCGACTCTCCTTAACCTTACTCTACCTATTTTTCACAAATAGACTTGCCCACAGTGGACAAGTTAGAACGCGGCCACTGTATGTATGCCACTGGGGCCTTGCTGGAGCACTCTGCATGTATCGAGAGGGGTGTTATATGGGCAAACAACACAGTGCAAGGCGTGGGGTCCGTAATGCACGTGGAGTAGTGCACTATGTCAAACTCCGCCCCCTGTCACTATGCATTTGCGTTGCTGAAGTTCCAGTTTGTGCAAAATGCTCTATCTCTGTTGGCAAGGCCAAGCAAAGTTTATACCCTCCCTACCTTTTCAATAACCTCCAACCAAACAAACTACGGGCTACTGTACAATTTTTGTGGGAAAAATGCTTTCCTTTTTTGAAATTATGTGGTCATTGTCTGTCAAAGCTCGAGTTAATGTGAACAATATGACAGCGTGTAATTTTTGATACTGTGAAAATAATTCATTGATTGTTTATCTGAATGTGCCCAACAGGAAATTATATTTGGATTTATTAGCAAACAATATTGAATTGAATTTGTGTGATACAAAGCTCGAGATAGATTTATTTTAAGTAAATATATGGCATATACAGGGTGGGCATAAGTAGCGCTTTAAAAGAGCAACTTGTGAATGCTTGTAGTTAGGGGTTTGAATGAGAAGAGGGAAAAAGATCATCGGTACTGGGCAGTCCCCGCACACCCACCGGAAGTGACCTTGGGCAAGAGCGTCATGGTCAGCTCGTATGAATTTCCATTACCAACAATAAGGGGCAGTGGCATTTCATGCAGGGAAGTAGATGGGCAGGGTGTACGCAGCACCGGTACAGACACCAGCAGAACTCCAACAGCGAATCCGTGAAGCCATACTTCAAATTCCAGCCCTAACATTTGCTCGCGTTGCCGCATCTGGTCGGACAAGAGCCCAATACTGCATTTCCGTAGAAGGGCAACACGTGGAGCACCTGTTTTGAATGTACCTATGTCATGTACCAGTCATTTGAATCATGTGAATCAATGTCCATAATAAATGCTATGCGCCGGCGACATTTTTCCTCTGCTTCCATTTGCTCATTGCTCACATTCGCGTCCATGTGCGGCGACACGCCGGCTTCGCTGCTCATCTACTTCCCTGCATGAAATGCTACTGCCCCTTATTGTTGGCAACGGAAATTCATATGAGCTGACCGTGACGCTCTTGCCCAAGGTCACTTCCGGTGGGTGTACGGGAACTGCCTAGTACCGGTGATCTTTTTCCCTCTTCACATTCAAACCCCTAACTACAAGCGTTCGCAAGTATTCTCAAAAAAGCGTTGCTTATGTCCCACCCTGTATAGGGTGTTGCAAAACTCTATATACAAACTTTCAGGGTATGTAATAGGCATGAAAACAAGACGTAAAGTTCGTATGAATCCATGTCCGCCGACGCTTGGTTTTGTCCGTAGCCCCCGAATCGTGACATCCGTAATGTATTCTCCCTAATGTGAATGCGTGTCTCGCGAAGCTGACATCTGGCCTTAGGAATGAGGGAAGGAAGTTATTACAATGCGTACAGTTTGGACACCAATAAGACATTTTATTCACAAGAGGTGTTCAAAATTGCGCCCCCCAACAAAATGACATGCGAGACAAAGCTGAAGCATTGATTGCCGAATGCAATGAAAAATCTGTGTTTCGAACTGTATCAGCAGCTCCAGAAACTCGAACTACGAGGTCCACATCAGAATCTACGGGCGTTTCGTAAACATTGCCCTTCATATGCCCCTAGGAAGTTTTCCTGCTGTAAGGGGTCGTCCATTATTGATACCAACAATATAGGGGGAGGGGTATGCAGAAATTTGGCCATTATTCGATGCGTTGGTTGTACTGTTTGTAGAAAACTGCGCTGAACTGATACTATTACCTCCACAATTCAAGATGAACGTAGGTCTAATATAGTAAGCAGTGAATAATTGACGGATGCAAGATGATAGACAGGGTGAAAACTTTTAGAGATTTGTGGATGTACCTGCACTATTATAATGAATAATATTATGACAATTAAAGGACGTTCTGCTTCCCCATGAAAATATGATAAACGCTAGAATATAAATTCTAAATTTTCGATTTGTTCATGAAATCAAAATGTTATGATAGTTAATTTGAAATGTTGAAGATGTAAAAAAAACTGTCTAAGAATTTATTTGGTGACCTTTAATCTTTACAATTCTATTTTGAGCTTAAAACCCAGCTGTATAAAATGTTGTTGGATTGTAGGGAGGGGGATAAAAATTAGAGGCAAGTCTTATTGCTATGGATGCATATACTAACAGCAATGATGACATTTATTTGCTATAAAGTTGAAAATCCAGCTCTCCGTTTAAAACCGTTATAACGGGATTTCATTGTACGTATTAGCAATTGTGGTTTTGCTATAAACAATCACATGATGGCTTTCATCATTGGTTCTTCTCCTCTCACTGTACCTTCTGGCTAGAATGAAATATTGTACGCATAATAACATGAAATAAGCTCACAGTTGGTATAGATGAAATTTCTATGTTTTTCTAGAATATGTGCATACCTACATTAATTCTGATATCTATTACCGGCATATTAATGACGTATCACTTCAATTTTGCTCGTCATGAAGAGGAATAAATACCGCTAATGTCAGGAAACAATGGCGGCCAAAAATTTTGAAACATTAAAATTACTTAATTTTTGTGCTAGTGGAATGAAATGTTATTTACAACAGCATTTTATGACTGTACATATATCTGAAAATGGTAGTTTGTAATTGCATGGTCATGAATATGTTTACTTAATTGAGCTGTGCCATGTTTCGATTTTCTTGAAAGCAAAGTAAATATATCATTGGCATGGCACTAACTGTTGTCAACGTGAAAACCAGGAAAGCGAATTGATATTATGTCTTGTGCTATGAAGGAAGTGTAATTTTCTTTGATGACATACTACTGAGGAGATTGATTAGTGCATTGAGAGATCGTTCTAAGCTCTCCAATTTTTTTCTAACTGATGTTACTAGTTCATGTACTATTTTTGTACAAAAATGAAATACTCCAACCGCGGTTTTTGATAGAATAAGCACTTCATGTTGTCTGCATACCCCCATTTGTAAAACATGATGGACTTTTGTTTCCATTCACACAAATAATTAACATCTTAGGCCAATCATGTTTTCAACAAATTTATGAACACAAAACTCGTAATTTAATTTTTTTTGAATTATGACTGAAGTCCCATAATCTATGCATGTACAGATCACCATATACAGACTGGATTTTCATCTAAACAACTGCTGCAGTAATTATAAGAATTTAATTTTGAAATCTTGATTTATAGGTTTCATTAAACGTACAAAAAGATTGTTACTTTGATACATTTGTACTAGGAAACTTAAAGAAAATTTATGCATTCATTTACATTGGGTGGTATGTAACTGGATTGTGCTACGACGGAGTACATTGCACAACTGTCTGGTATTATTGCTATATCAGTATTAGATGCAGAATTGCAGACATCAAGACAGTTCAATAACTGAGAGACCACTGACTTTATTTCAAAAAGATCACCGATATCAGGACAAG
>WWPM01024058.1:11539-18273 GCA_023279145.1 Glomeris maerens | reverse complement strand
TGTGAAAGGGGTCTAATTCAACTCGGTTGTTGGCGGAAAGGTGGCGCGCAGGTATAGAGAGAGAGAGAGAGAGAGAGTTCAAAAGCACGTGGCGAACACGTGACACTGGTTTTTCCCTGGCCGTGACGTCACGTATTACAGTGTTTTCTTTCTTTCTTTATTTTTTTTTATAAAAAGTCGGGCAATTGGCATTGGTGCGCAAAACAGCTCTCATTAGAGAAGACATGAGAACGAGCGGCGTTAATTACCAAAAACCAACTGAGCAAACAGCATTCTTTTCTTGTCTTTTTTCTTTCTTTCTTATTGTCTCCGCCAGTTTAATTATACGCACACACCGATTTCCCATTTAACGACTGTACATTATTTTAAAACAAGCAAGGTCGGATATATAGAGCAAAATTCTTTAGTTGTTGTTCATCATATCTTCTACAAACTTAAAGTAGTGCCAATCCAGTTACACTTGTGTAATATATTCCTTGCGTGATTTATCGATAATATCGTATCGCGGATGGATACCAAGCGTGCAATCGGTCCTTTCACGTATAAAACTACGACGCTTCTTCTCTTTGGACGTTCAGTTTCACCCGTTCTCCCTGGGAAAACTATCTGCGTGCGTACGAGTAACCAAGTTCACGCAGCGAAGTACAGAGGGCGCTAACTGCACGATTCCGGGGAGACTACTAATAATAATTAATCGTAATGATGGATATAGTGAATATTTTGATCAGCTGAGCATTTAACTTTCTGTTCTTTTTTTTTGACAAACGTTATCGAGGTCACAACGGAGGAATGAGTCAACAACATTCAGCAAGTGAATAACAATTGTGTTCAATAACAATAACCTTCAAATACTCAATTGCCGATGACGCACTTCACCTCATATTCGTAATTGTGCTAGACTAAAATGCACACTAATAGTTAATTAATTAAGAATAATACAGTAAAAACCCCGATATCGCGAAATTCCCGCTCATAACGAACGGAATTTACTGCATTCCCACGCTTTTATAAGCTTCGTGTCTGTCCGTGTCACCGCAGCAAAGGGTTCCACGCAGTGGCGCCATCTAGCGCTGTCCGCCATACCTCGCTTTTTCTCCATATTCCTAGATTTATTATTAATAATTTTATTACAAATAGCCGTTTGAACAGCTCGATTAATCGTATATACTGAATAGATAAGTTGCACACACAGGTGTGGGAAATTTTGAAGGGAGCGGTTTTGGTTTAGTTTGTGGAACAACAACAACAACAACCGCTCCTCCCATGGGAGCCAAATGCATTATTATGTTGGTCTGCGCTTCAATAACAACGAATGTATAAATCGGTGGAAAGGTCAGCAGCAGCTGCAAGTGGCGGCGAGGAAGAGCTGCGATAACGAAGCAAATAAATTACGCCTATCGTATCTCGTGCACTGCGCATGCGCAGTTGAGTTGCCCACAGCACGGACATGTTAGGGGCAAAATGGCGGCCGCCGAGTGGAATGTTCGCACGCCCGCCGGACCACTGACCTTTCTTTCTTCCTTTCTTCATCCATCCCATTCCCCCCCTTACCATCCATCCATCCACTCACTCACTCGCCAAACCGCTTTTCATTGTGTGTATTCGCGTTTCTGTAGTCTATATACACCTGCCGCGTGCCGCCATTTTTTTTGTTACGAAACCGACCGTTGGGGAATCGAGATTTGAAAAACGTTCCATAACGAGCGCCGTTCTCTTTGGCCGAACGCGCCTCTCCCATTGGCCGATGCCGCCGCGTTCGAACAAGAGAGCGGAATTCAAATTTTCAAAAACGTTCCATGACGAGAGCCGTAACTCTCATTGGTCGAACGCGGCCCGGCCGAGCTCTCCCATTGGCCGACGCATTCGAACGGAATTAAAATTTTGAAAACAGTTCCATTTCAACGGTTTTTCGTAGGCTAATTATAATAATAACAACATGAATTTGATTTATTATAAACTGTCTTTTGCAACTTTTTCCTTTATCCAATCGTTTGAATCGTTTGGAATATATTAAGTGTTTGATGTTCCCAAAAGTGTAGGGTTATAGTTCATTCCGATTGTCATTGTATTCGTAATAATTTTGAATAAATTAACAATGCTTAAAATTAGTTCTAACTAATTTCAAGTTAAAGATTATCCAAAATTGCTACTGCAAATTTCCGCTTTTCACTGCATTCATATAAAAGGCCAGTATCAGAAACGACCGTTGGAATTTTGAAAAACGTTCCATAAGGGCAGCGTTCTCATTGGTCGACGCGGCCCGGTCGCGCGCTCTCCCATTGGCCGATGCCGCCGCGTTCGAACGAGAGAAAGCGGGATTCAAATTTCGAAAAACGTTCCATAAGGGCAGCGTTCTCATTGGTGGAACGCGGCCGACGGCGGTCTTCCATTGGTCGATGCCGGTCGCAGAATTCAAATTTTGAAAAAAATGTTCCATTTTCGACGGCGTTTCGCGATTTTCGTTCGTGATGATAATCGCGCATGCGCCTTTCTCGTCATGTAGTACACACACACACACACAGGGAAAAAAAGAGGCCATCGCCACAATTAGTCGCGCTTATGCAATCGTCACAAAACCGTCTTGCGGCCGTAAATAACCTTAGCCCGGTGTGCTGTAAATAATGCTCGGCCAATAACGCCACACATCACGTGACACCCTTCTTCGCAATAAAAAAAGAAAGAAAACATTCTTGTAAGGCCTACACACGCAGATGCACGCAAGAAGAAACTCGGCTCTGCATTAATTTTAACGCCGCACGGATGTCTTTTAAAAGATCTATCTGTGCATCTTATGAGTAATGACAGCGCGCAGAAACAGATGCAACATGTTTTTCCCCACCAAAAACCGCCCAACTTTGCATGATTACAGCTACAGGGGTTAGTACTTGCTTTTCGAACGTGTACCAATTTGAGACCATTGCATTAATTGATAAAAAACGCAGAGTCCATTTGAAAACGCTCGATCGAACGCTACGGGGGAAAAAGAAACCGTTGACATGGAACGAAATTCAAAAACGCACGACTGCGCATGCTCGTCGCGCAATTGACCAATCAGCACGCTCGCCTGCGTAAACGAATGCCACAGGAAATCGAGGGAATGGAACGTTTTTGAATTCAAAAACCCCAGCGCAATCGACCAATCAGGACGCTCGCTCGTCTTACATATTCGAATGCCATACTAATAAACGGCTGAATGGAACGCTTTTGAATTCAAAAACTCCAGCGAACTGCGCATGCTCGTCGCGCAATGACCAATCAGCACGCTCGCCCGCGCAAACGAATGCCATACTACATAAACGGCTGAATGGAACGTTTTTGAATTCAAAAACTCCAGCGAACTGCGCATGCTCGTCGCGCAATCGACCAATCAGGGACGCTCAGACATTCGAATCCCATTTTGAAAACGTTCTATCAGCTACAAAGTTTTCACTTGGATAAGTCATTGAAATTCGATCAAATTCAAAAGAAATAAAGATTCACTTGTCTTTTTCTTCGCATCGCAGCTAGAAAATACTACAATTTTACACGCCAGTTTCGGTTTTTCTTTTTTATTTTGCATGTATATTTCTTTCCTCTTATTTTGCTCCAAGGTCGGTTTTATACAGCGAGGAGCGCCCCCTACAATTGGCTTTTTCTCAAATTTGACGACCAACTTTTACGATTCTGGGAAAGTGTCGCTCGCAAACCGCAAACGACTCGAGTAAAAAGGCTCTTTCGGGGGATATAACTGAACCTCCCCCTTATTCCCGCATTGGCCAATAAACGAGACTTTAAGAAACAAGATGGAGCTAAGAAAGAAGGGACAAGAAAAAAAAATGAATGTCTTGGTGGGAGGTTCAGTTGGAAGGATGAAACAAGGCGCCAAACTCCTTAGGAATTTTTACGGCTGGGTTGCAAACTAACCAATAAAAAACCCAGATTTTTAGTATGAGGCACAGAGCAAAAATCAAAAGCTTCGAATTGTCTTCACTTCCGTTTATGTAAGACGTTTCACTGCAACGCAAAATGTAAGAAAATCCCATGTTTTTACGAGAAAAACTGCACCTTTACTTGCGAAGGATGGGCAGGCAAGTATGTGTGTGTGGGCAGTCCTTGCAGTGAAACTGGACTTCCCCAACAACGATAGATGAACCAAGGCATTTTATAAGTAAGGGCTTTCCACACACTTGCCCAAGCCCTGTATGCAATTCCAACATGGACAGCCCACACACGTATCTAACTAAATCCAACCTGTAAGTTGGACTTCCCAAACAGGGACAACCAACCCGCACACTTGACTTTCCGCCGAACCGAACAAACTCCAACTTGGGACTTCTCCAACAAAGCGCAACCCACAAAAAACACGCGCTTAAGTCCTTACACTGGGTGCTGAACAAATTCCAAATTGGACTTACCCAACAAGTACCACACACGTGTCTAAACCCAACGTGTAAGTCGGACTTCCCAAACAATGACAACCGGCACACTTCACTTACCCCGAACCGAACAACTCTTATTGGTTGCTGAACAAATTACAAATTGGACTTACCCAACAGGTATACTTACTGCCAATACGGACTACCCACACGCGTGTCTAATAAACCTAGACATTCCCCGAATGGGACAGACCGTTGACTTTCCAAACTGAACAAATTCCAAATTGGACTTCTCTAACAAGTACTTACTGCCAACATGGGCAGCCCACACACGTGTCTAAATCCAACCTGTAAGTTGGACTTACCAAACAATGACAACCCGCGCACACTTGACTTTCCCCCGAACCGAGCAACTCTAACTTGGGACTTCCCCAACCCACAAAAAAACACGTGCCTAAGCCCTAATATATTGAGCGCTGAACAACTCCAAATTGGACTTACCCAACAAGTATACTTATTGCCAACATGGACTACCCACACGCGTGTCTAATAAACCTAAAAATCAAAACTCGTGAGTTGAACATTCCCCGACTGGGACAACCCGTTGACTTTCCAAACCGAACAGCTCCAAATTGGACTTCTCCAACAAAGGACCTCCCACACACAGGCACGCATATTCCGATATCCGCGATACGATATTGTCGCTAGATTGCGCAATATACAACTTCCTATACATATTCGCTAACTTTCAGTATAGAAAGGTAGATTGGAACTCAACTATGGACTTTCCCAACAAGGGGCATCTGGCTGTCTGGTTGGCTTCCCAACCAACTTGGTCGCATTTACGGCAACACGGGTTATAGTATAATACAGAGTGCGCATACCTCGACTCCGTTCCACAGGTAATGGACGTCATGAGGGGCATGGGCCCCATGGGCCGAGCTGACATGGGGGTGTTCGGCCATGACGGACATCCAATGGGCCAGTCCTGGGGACGTGGGTGACACTGAGCGCGCTTGTGGCGGCGCCAGGCACCCGGATTTGCTGTGAGGATCAGGGCCTGGTGGCCACACCAAGGTCGCTTTCTGCAATGGACACAAGAAGACCAACAACATTAGACACCTGTATGCAATGTCAAAGGGCCTATAATAGAGTGTTAAACACATATACTGTAATTGTATTTCATTTAAAACCAGAAGTTTCATTAATCCCGTGTCTGAAGATTAAGAAGGTGTCAGTGCCTGCTTTTCTTACGTTCGGATTACGTTATTAACGAGTCTTTGTCGTCGGGTTTCCTCAAGAAATCACCTGCACAGCACCTTGAAGGAAACTTTCTTAAGACAAAGTTTACAACGAAAACGGTTGAAACCCATCAAATCCGTTTAAATCTAAACTTGGAATCTGGACTTATCCAACAGAGACGTATTCATGTCCAATTTGGACTTTCCAAACAGAATTCACCAACAAGGACCGCCCACACAAGTGTTTTTAATTAAAAAAACTGCATTTTCTAATGAAGAAACCCAACAAATTTGTCCAAATCTAAAATTGGAATCTGGACTTATCCAACAGAAACATGGTCATGTCCAATTTGGACTTTCCAAACAGAATTCACCAACAAGGACAGCCCACTCAAGTGTTTTTAATTAAAAAAAACTGCATTTTCTAATGAAGAAACCCAACAAATGTGTCCAAATCTGAACTTAGAATCTGGACTTATCCAACGGAAACATGTTTATGTCCAATTTGGACTTTCCAAACAGAATTCACCAACAAGGACAGCCCACACAAGTGTTTTTTAAAGTAAAAGAAACTGCATTTTCTAATGAAGAAACTCAACAAATGTGTCCAAATATGAACTTAGAATCTGGACTTATCCAACAGAGACGGGTTTTTGTCCAATTTGGACTTTCCCAACAGGAACAGCCCACACAGGCGCCCAACCAAGCTCAAATTCAAAGCAGGAATTCCAACATGAAAAGTACATCGCAGTGCCCTCATGCATTTCACTTCTCTCTCGAAAACCAATATGCAAATTCACCTATGTAACCACGCCCCTTTACACCCCGCCCCCAAATCGCAGGTATAAACATTATTTGTACCTCAACCCCTTAAAATACTAGTGGATTTGTCTTCATTCCTCCCCTCCATATTTCCCTATGTACACACAAACTATACAGACATAATATCGGAGGCCGTTTGTGGTAATTGGTACGCCAGGGGGCGCTGCTGTCGGCCATTTTTTCCTCTCTCTCTTTCAACTCTGTCTGGCATTCAAAGAGGCTTTTTGCCTGGCAACAGCTGTGCTTCGTCTTTTTCTCACGGCCTTCTTCTTCACTCCCCCTCTGCCCTTCGCATCCTTTCCCTTTTCTTAAACCA
>WWPM01024058.1:1539-6539 GCA_023279145.1 Glomeris maerens | reverse complement strand
GCCAGGAGAACGTAATTGGCTGAAGACAAGTGTAGCCACGCCCAGTGGACCTTCTTTCGTCTGGTGCGGGGTATATAGTACATCCTCAGCCGTTAACAAAGGGCATATGGGATCCCTCCTTGGGAAATGGACAAGAAACGGTCCCTTTCACAAAGTACCAACTTTAAAATGTGAAACTACAGTTATACAGGGTGTTGCAGAATTCATTGCGCTTTCCTAATAAAGACGCGTGGAGCATGTAGGTCCTACTTGGGGGACATAGGTTTATTGTAGGAACTTTATGTCTTGTTTTCATGCAGGGAATAAATATACAGGGCGTTTCACAATTCAGGGGACAAACGAGTCCTTAATAAAGGATCAATGGAAAGAAGAAGTGGGGAGCATGAATTACGGATGTTACATTCTATGTAGGTCCTACTTTTTTCGGGGGACATTGGTTCGTAGGAACTCGTTTTCATGCAGGGAAGTTTGTCCCCTGAATTGTGAAACACCCTGTATGATTTAATAAGAGTGAAAACCCGGGCGATTCCAAGTTTCTGGGGAAAACAGGGGTGTGTGTGTGGGGGGGGGGGGGCACCATGGGGACACACAGGTATTTTTCTTGTAATAACAGCCCCCGGGGGGGGAGGGGAGTGTTTAAAAAAAGGAGGAGATTTGATTGGCAGCCGAGGGCACATGCAATGTCCTTCCTTCGAACACCCCTATCCACTCCTTGCGTAGTTTGGACTCGCCCAACTGCCAGTCTCTCTCTCTCTCTCTCATGGCATCAAATTACAATGATCAGCCAGTGGCCCGGATGCTAGCCCCATGCACTTACTATAATCGCCACTACACCCCCGTACACACTGCCACCAAAAACCACGAGAAGCAATCGGAGCGTTGCAGATTCGCGAAACCCGTGACGTCACAGCGTTCACTTCCGGTCGCAATTGCGCTCAATTTACTCGCTCATCCTGCATGCATGCATGGCCAACAAACAAACAAACAAAAAATCCCACGCGTACAACGCCCATGCCCTAACTACAGATTTCAGTGGGGCTCCGTCGGCCAAAGCGCCTCAACCCGTAGGAGGTTCACGGTCAGCACTGGAATCATTAAATGCGGACATTCTACGTGAACAACCCCTTTAGGCCACGCCCTCTCAGTTGGGCGATCACGGGCGGAAGAGTCGACTGCTGCCGGAGAGGGGTAGACCTCTTTTAGGATTACAGGAGGACGCATATTATACGTTGGTGGAATAACACGCAGCGCCCTCTGGCGATCTTACAGCGCAACACGCACGTATCTTTTTTTTTTTTTTTACTGGAAAGGTCACGTGACTCCGCCCAGTGGCCGACGACCGGAGGAAATTCCACGTTCGTTAATTACGGCTAAGAAAAGTTTCTGGAGAAAATAAATGTACGAAGACACCTTAATTTCCATGACAAATCTTCTTCTTCTTCTTCTTCCACGAAAATGGCGGATTAAGAACTTGCAAGTTCAGCAATTACTTGTTTCAAAAAAATAAAATACAATAACCAAGAAACAGAAAACGATCATTGAGAAACGGGGTGAGAAGAAATTTGTAGGACAAAACAGGAAATCACTAATAGAAAATAACAAAGAAATTATAAATTACTAACAGCTAGAAAATAGTTAGGAAATAGAAAATATAAAGTAACTAAGAAATAGAAAATAAGAAATTACTAAGAAATAGAAAACAAGAAATAATTAAGAAACAGAAAGTAAGAAGTAACTAAGAAATAGAAAATAAAGAAAAATGAAATACTAAGGAATAGGAAGTACTTAAGAAATAGAAAATAGTTAGGAAATAGAAAGTAGTTAAGAACTAAAATAACTAAGAAATAGCTAAGAAATTGAAAATAGGCAAGAAACAGAATAACTAAGAAACAGAAAACAAGAAATAACTAAGAAATAGAAAGTAAGAAATAACTAAGAAATAGAAAACAAGAAATAACTAAGAAATAGAAAGTAAGAAATAATTAAGAAATCGAAAGTAAGAAGTAACTAAGAAATAGAAAATACAGAAGAAATAGAAAATAGTTAAGGAACAGAATAACTAAGAAAGATAAAATAAAAAGTAAATAAGAAACAGAAAATAAAAAGTAACTAGGAAACAGAAAATGTGAAATAGATGAGAAACGCAAACCAAACAGAAAACTAGAGATAACTAAACAGAAGTAAAACCCAAGACGCAGAAAATACGAATTCACTAAGAAATATAAACCAGACAGAAGAAAGAAATATCTAAGGAGCAGAAAATAAAAAGTAACTAAGAAACAGAAAATAAGAAATCGCCAAGAAATAGAAGATGAGAAATATAAACCAAATAGAAAGCATGAAAGAACCGAGGAACAGAAATAAAAAGTAACCAAGAAACAGAAAATAAGAAATAGCTAAGAAACAGAAAATAAGAAATCACTAAGAAATAGAAAATGAGAAATAGGAGACAACTTTTCTTTAAACTGCATTTAATTCCACACTTAAAAAGTGAAAGTTCTACCCAAAACGCTTTTCAAGAACTCCCTATTATAATTCAACAGCCTTTTCCAAAATGGCGGCCTTAACGAGGTGAACTGCTGCGTTCATCCCTTAAAAGTGCCCCTAAACACTGTACATAGACACAGCACTAATAATAAAAAGCACCACCTATATTATAGGGGGGTTAACACATGGAAACCAAGAGCGCCACCTAGTGGCAAAAAAACCAAACAAGCCACAAGTTCAGTTGTTTCCTGGGAACGGAATTTAGCATAGCTTAAGGGGGAGAATTTAATCCAGGGGTCGCTGCAGTCTCACGATTACAGCAACAACAACAACAACAGCAGCAAAAAAAGTGTATGTAGTTTGTTTATTGGTTTCAAATGTTAATGATCTTCAAGAACAGGTTAAGTAGTATTTATGCTAATGAAGACGGACACTGTCCACCCACTAAAAGATGCCCTTAAAGCATCTTCCGGGGTTATGGTCCTAATACAAACGAGTAGCCCTTACCAAATTAAATACACAAAATGTTGAATGGCAGATAGATATCCTTAAACGTCGTTTATTACGAATTCAAGTTCCTAATCAACAGCACTCGCTTGCGGCGCCATCTGGTGCGAGAAGTACCAAACACTCGCAATTTTAATTCCGTTTTAATTTTCGATTTAATTCAAAGTTAAGTTCCAGGTTTAATGTGGATTTAATTAGAATGAAAATAAAGCATAAATCAAAATACAGTTCAGAACAAAAAAAAAATAAAAGCAAGAACCCCACCAAAAAAAGTTGTTTGGGTTATAAAGAAACATTGCCTAAGAAAGAAGAAATAAGAAGGAGAAGGAGAAGAAGAAACAAGGCCGTTCAAGACTATTTTTTAAACGGTTTTCTTAAAAAAAGGGTTAGTATTGTTAATACTACTTAGCACCAATTTCATTGCTGGAACCGCAAAACAGAGGTAATTTTCAGCCAATCACATCGATTTGGCAGCTAATTTTTTACGAAAGTATTGATTGATTCGATACCGAATCGGTATTTTTTAATGCAAATGAGAATTAGTCTGCTAAAGAAAAGGTCCGACAACAGTCTTCATTAAAAGGCCCTAACTGCATGTACACAAGTAAAGTAATTCCTAGATTTAAGGTGAATCCCATAAGTTTCTGGTGATTTAAAATTACTATCTACCATTACGTAAAATTTCTATATTATTGTTTTAAATTTTCTGTTGAATGTAAAACTTTATATTTTATTATGAAAAACTTTCTATTTTATTATGAAAAACTTTCTATTTTATTCTGTAAAACTTTCCATTTTATTTTGTAAAACTTTCTATTTTATTTCGTAAAACTTTCTATTTTATTATGTAAATCTTTATATTTTATTATATAAAACTTTATATTTTATTATGTAAAACTTTAAACTTTATTATTGAAAATTCTATATTTTATGTAAAACTTTCTGTAATTATGTAAAATATACTGTAATTATGGAAAATTGTTTTACTGTGGAAAATTTTTCCATTTTATTACGTAAAAGTTCCATAATTAATTATTGTTTAAAGTTTTCTATATTATAATATATAATTTTCCAGGATAACATGTACAATTTTCTATTTTCTGATGTAAAGTTTTGTATTTTCTGATATAAAATATACATTTTATGTAAAACATCCTGTTATTATTATGGAAAATTTTGATATTGTGTAAAATTAAACTACTTTATTACGTAAAAATTTCTATTATTTAAAAATTTCCATTTTATTGCGTAAAATTTCCATGTTATGTAAAAGTTTCTGTTATCAACATGTAACATTTTCTGTCATTAATATGTAAAATTTTGTTATTGTCTAAAATTTAAAGTGTTATGTAACATTCTGTTATTATTTAGGTATTATGTAAAAATTTCCCGTTATTATTCACAATTTTCTACGTTATTACGTAATATTTTACGATTCTGCTATCATTTAAGAAATAATTCCTGTTACAATGTCAAATTAGTTTCTAGGTTCAATAGTTATTTGAAATGCATCTTTAATTATTTCCCTGGTAAATTGAAACGGATTTATTTCTATTTTTTCTAAATTCATTCCTTTTGGGAAAATTTGATTGAAAACGCAGAATTGAAAACAACTTTTCTAAATTTGGTCCCAGTGTGTTTCGAAATGACGTTTGCGATCAATAAAAGGAAGTAAATTTGAGTTTGTAAATAGCTTCCACGTAAGAAAGAGTACGAGACATGACTTATGATAAGACCCCATTATGGTAAGATCCTGAAATTATTTTAGAAAATCACAAAGAAATTTCATTCGCCTCAATTCGGACTTTTTAAGACATTCCTAACTTCAAGAAATAAACATTTCACCGACTTCTTAAAGATCCACGCAATTATTTCCAAACTACGTTTTAAGAAATACACAATTATAGTCTTTAAGACAATTCATTACCTTAAGAAACACTCAATTCCCTAAGCATTTCCTCGATTTCTTAAAGATTCGTGCAACTGTTCCCTCAAATTTGCCTTTA
>WWPM01024057.1:0-18090 GCA_023279145.1 Glomeris maerens | reverse complement strand
GCCGGGGCGTAGCTGTATGGTGGTACACTGACAATCTTGTCTGTAGTGAGCGCGATGTGGTGGCGTACGACATCGGAGAACCCTAGCTTGTCGCAGAAGACGTCCTGGTACTCGTAGGTGAGGGTTTTCATTGTGACCTCTTGAGTAGGCTCCAGGGCTGCGTTGACTTCGGTAAGGGCGAGGTTGGAGAAATGGTCGCAGGAAGCAGTAAGTGGCTTGGACGTGTCCTCCAGCGTCGTAGCGGGTACGGCGGCTGTTTCCTCAGCTCTCTCGGTCACAGGCTCGATTCGGATGACGGTGTACGCGTTCGTATCTTCAACTCGCTGTGTGACGAATGGGTGCCTTTGACTTTCGCCGTCGAAGAACCATTTATGTGTTCCGAAACAGACTATGATGCTGTAGTCTCGTAGAAACTCGCATCCAAGGATGATGTCTTCGTAGTCGATGAGGAGGGCGTCGAAGGATACCGGGCGTCCTTGAAGCAGTCACTTGACGATAGCTCGCTCCCGGATGATGGAGGCCCCGTTGAGTGTGATGACTCGGTGGGGTGCTATGCCGCGTACTTCGGTTCCTGGTCCTCGGATCTCTTCCAACGTTGACCAGGCGATGATAGACGTTGTAGCTCCGCTGTCTAGAAGAGCAAGGTGTCTGTGTTCATCTATGAAGACCTCGACAAAACTCTGGAGCTCTGGTTTGGAGTCCATGTAGTGCATTGTCGAAGTGGAAGTAGGTTTATTATCCGGGTGTTCGGCTGCGTAGCGTCTGCACTCGGGTTTTAGTTGTCCGTATCTCTTGCAGTAGTCACATTTCTTGCCCATATATGTAGAGTCCTTGGCCGTTTTTAAAGACGAAGAAGCCTGGTTCTTCTTTTTGCGGTCGGGCGTCGCTAGTTTCTTCGAGGTCGAGGGTTTGCTTTTGACGGACTTGTGACTGCTACTGCTGCTGTCCGGTTTGTTGTATCGTGCTTCGGCCTCTTTTCCGTACGTCTTAAGTTCGGCATACGTCTTGAGTTCCATCCGGCGGATATATGGGTGATAGTTTAGGTGCAGGTTTCCCAGTAACCGCTGAACCTGTTTCTCTTCTTTAGGTAGATACTGCATCCTGCCGTACAGTTCCTGGACAGCTATGGTAAAGTCGGTGACGGTCTCCGATGGTTTCTGGAACCGGGAGCGGATGTCATCGGCGACTTGATAGTCGAATGTCCATGGCTGAAATGTCCATTGCAGTTGGTGTTTAAACGAAGCCCAAGTGGTGATGCTGCTGCGTTCGGCATGCCTCCAGTCCAGTGCAGTCCCTTCAAGTGTGAGGGCTACGCTCCAGATCGCTGCTTTGTTGCTGATGTCCTCGGCACCTTTGAAGTCCTCGAGTTGTCTGATGAAGGCTGGAATCCGTTCTGGGTGCTTGTCGTCGTACATGTCTTTGCATTTTGCGAACGTCTTATGGTTGCCGTTTTCATTGGGTCCCACTGAAGCGAAACTTGTTCTGCCTCTGTGGAAGAAAGGTTATGCCGGTTGTTCGTCTATCTGTCTGTTGTGCAGATCTTGGATGACACTGGTCAGCAAGCGGACGTGTTCGCGGAGACCCTCGATGCTGTTCAAGTTTGCTGGAAGCGGAGTCGCTGCTCTGCTACGAACCTTTGATAGCTGACGTTAAGCTCCTGCCTGTAGTAAGCGAGAGTCACTGGGGGTTGCTAGTGCTCAGTTGCGTAGTTTGGGTCGGATCTACGGCGATCCGGCTGCGGCGTTGCTGCAGGCTGAGGTACGTGGACTGGGTCGGCGTACAGGGGTCTGACAGCGATTGTGCAGGCTGTTGTACGTGCTCTGGGTCAGCGACATGATGGTCCGGCTGCGCTGGTGCAGTCTCTTGTTGTCCATGGTCTAGGTCAGCGCCACGGTTGTCCGGCTGCGGCCAAAGAGCTGCAGTCTCTTGAGGTACGTGCTCTGGGTCGGCGACACGATAGTCCGGCTGCGGCGGAGGTGCTGCAGTCTTTTATAGTATGTGTTCTCGGTCGACGACATGGTAGTCCGGCTGCGGCGTAGCTGCAGGCCGAGATGGTCTAGCTTGTCCGCCCATGGTGTCTTGGCGTCTGTCCCGAGGGATTTACCGAGCTGGGTAGTTGTACCCGAAGCAAAGTAGGATAACTGCTCTCCCGTTATCTGCCACTGTTGCTGGTTGGTTACAGCTACAACAACGATCTGCGATGTCCTCAGGAGTAGGATCCTTCGGCAGGCACGATGTCCAACTGCGACGGGGGCTGCAGAAGGGCACTTGCTAAGGTCATGATGCTGATCAAGAAGCGTTGTCCAGGTCCTCTGCATTCGCTGATGTCTTGTATTGGTAGCGGAGGGCTCCACGTTGGGCGCCGAATTGTGTCGTGTCCCGGCTCTCTTACTGGAAGCAGCGCTGTGTTGGCTGACAGGTGTGTACGCAATTGTAATTATTCTTGTGGTGTGTGAGTTTTCCTCCTACCGGTGGGGTCGATAACGGCTAGTGGATTGCGACGTACCCGTAGTAGCGTCGATCAATGGTGGCTGGGCACTCCTTAAGTCCTCTTTGCGTTGAGAAGACTGGCCGCTGATGGTGCTTCTCGAGGAGGACGAACAGATCGTACAGCTTGCGGAGCGTTGGGGTCCTTGGTGACCGCTACGTTGCGACATCTGGAGTAGAGCGGCTGGAAGGTGATGGTCCTCGATGTGTGGTCCTGGTGGTTCCTGGAAAATGTGTCGGCTCGCTGCTCAGAGATCTCGGACATGTCCTGCGGGAGGATTGCTGCGTCGTCGCTGATGCTCGGTGAGTTTTACGTCGATCCCTTGAAGTCTGTGTTCTGCTTCCGACGGTCAGGGTTACAGGCTTATTCAATCAAGGGAGTAATTGCTACCACAAGCCGAGTTACTGGCTTTTATTTTGCAAGACAGGGTTTGAGCAAAGTATGGATCACATACAGTATTTGTTAACCTTATTTTATTCAAACTATAGGCGGTGTTCTGTAGAGGCTTTTACTGCTGCACTAGGCAGCTGCTTAACTGGTTTGAACTCAGTTGAGCCCTTGTATTTATATGAAAATAACACAAAGGAAAGGCGGGGCTAAACGGCTTAACAAAGGTTGTAAGGTCGAGTGCCGTTTATTTCGTCATAATTGTTTTGCTTAATATTATCGTGGGCATAAGTTAGTGTTTTCCTGTGCTCTCTATCTCTCCATTCCTACAAGGACATTTGTAAATGTATTTTAGGTGGTTGACTAGCTCTCTTGAAGGTCCGCACGTTGCCACTTCCTATCCTTCTTTTGGGTCATAAAAGGGTGTAAATGGGTTCCATTGTTTACATTAGCTCTCTCGAAGGTCCGCATGTTTCCACTTCCTATCCTCTTTTTGACCAATGAAAACATGTAAAGTTTTCCCACCAAAACGGTAGGGCATAAAAAAGGGGATTTCGCAAGGAAAAGGGACGGTACAGCAGCAGACTTGAAAGTGGCAGTTTCCTCACCATTTTCGCTACTCGATTGTTTGCAGTTTATTTGTCGCACTTACAGTAGAAGCTCGCTAATCCGGACTTGGTGGGACCGGAGGTCGTCCGGATTAATGAAAGTCCGGATTAGCCAAAGTACATATTTTTAACTGGGAAAAAATTATTAATGCTTTGCACATGCTAAAAACAACCAATAAACTGTATAACAGACATTTATTTTATGTGTAAGTACTGTATTTAAAACATTTAACAAGGGAAACAGTTACACATTAGGAGCAAAATAATCATTTGTGTGTTTTTAATATGTTTTATTTATGTTTTTTAATTATTTTGCCAGTCCGGATTAGCGGGCGTCCGGATCAGCGGGGTCCGGATTAGCGAGCTTTCACTGTATTTGTATTTCAATAAATACCTTCAAAAGCCACATCGGACTCAGCCAGTGACTTAACTGTGTTGAAAGTTATCACAACAAATTGGTGACCCGGACGTGATTCTGCTTGAATCATCTTGGCTGATCAGCAAGATTCATCTCGATCAACAAGAGCCCACCCCCACCTGATAAATGGGGAGCTGCCTCCTACACATCATACTGCAGCACAACGAGAACTGCTAACAACTGGAGGAAAAATGACTCTGTCAGTAAACATGGGGAACTCAATAGTCGCTCTAGTGACTTTCCCTTACGGACGGCTCCACTGCAAAACATGAACATTAAACTCCCGGAATACATCGTGCGGAACATGACACAGTGGCTCACCATTGTGGATTTTGTTTGCAGGAACATTCCACACATGTCTGACGCAGAAAAATACGGCACCATCGTTCGACATCTGCCCTCCGAGGTACTCATAGATGTTGCGGACATTGTCTGCGCCACCAGACTTCCCCGAACTAGGATTGGACAAACGGACTTCAGGAATTTCGAACAACCCTGGTTCAGCGTCGTGCGGACTCTGATCGTGCCGCACTGCAGCGTTTGATTGCGGGGGAGCAACGCGGGAACCTAAAGCCAACCCAATATCTACGAAAACTGCGGGCCATCACCATTGGCCGCAACTTCGATTGCGAGACTTTAATTAAACAACAGTTCTTGACCAGTCTGCCCATTCAAGTGCAGACAGCCCTGATGACTCTAGGCGAAGACTCTCTGGACCAGATGGCCACGTTGGCGGACCTCATGGTTGAGGTTTATTCGCCTACGAGCTTAAGTGCGGCATTCTTAAATTGTGCTGCCGCTCAACCGGTTGCTCACGTCAGTGCACCCCAGTCTGAGCTGGCCACGCTCCGAGAAATGGTCAAGGCACTAGGGGAGCAGGTCACACAGTTGCAGAAGGACATTCGGAAGCAACAGACTCGCGGCCGATCAGGGAGCCGAGGACGACAGAATGACCGCGCAGCCAGTTTTAGTTCGCAGGACACTGACGCAAACCATGAACATTGTTGGTACCATCGCAAATTTGGTGGAAAGGCTACACGCTGTCGTCCGCCCTGCAATTGGGACAAGAGCTCTTCCCAAGACGCAGCCCAACTGGGTTCTGCAGCCAGATCAGGCACCTATAGCATCACAGATTTGGCCGCCGCGCTCCAGTTGGCCCTGCTCACAACTTCCACTATGGTGCCATCCACACCCTCGGGAAACTGAGACAGGTCAGTGCTGCGATCCCATTGGCCCCAGTCCACGTCTTCAGAGATCGCCAACAACACAAACTCTTTTATGTAACTGATCAGAAATTGAAACTAAGATTTTTGGTTGACACGGGGGCGGCACTCAGCATCCTCCCACCATGCAAAGGTTCCGCACCTGTGCCGGCCACCCTCGATGTCTGCCTCTTTGCAGCCAACGGTGATGCCATCACAGTATATGGCCGTAGGCAGGTGAAGGTCGACATTGGTCTAACAGAGCCGATTGAGTGGACTTTCATTGAAGCCGACGTACAAGCCTCAATTTTAGGAGCCGATCTGCTCCATGCTTTGGATTTGCTCGTTGACGTCCGCAACAAGAGACTTATCGAAAGGAATACACACCAGCGGATCCCCCTTACAATGGAAACCAGCCCTACTTCCTTTTCGGTAACGGTTGTTTGCACTTCAAATCGTTTTGAAAATTTGTTGGCGCAGTATCCTCAACTCATCGAGCCTCTGACGCTACATAACGATGCTAAAGGGCTCCCACGTCTCGAGTTTGCGATAGATACTGGTGCCGCAACGCCAATTTATTCTCGTTTTCGACGCTTAGCACCGGACCGGGAGAAGCAGGTACACGACCATTTTGATCAACTGTGCATCAAGGGATTTGCTCGTCCCAGCCGCAGCTCATGGTCTGCACCGCTTCACCTCGTGCCAAAGCCTGACGGAACGTGGCGTCCCACTGGCGATTATCGCGGACTAAACAGCGTTACGGTCCCGGACCGCTACCCATTACCAAACATCGTTGATCTTATGCAAAACCTGCATAACAAGACCGTATTTTCAAAATTAGACCTACAGCATGGTTTCTACCATATACGAGTGCGCAAGGAAGACATCCCAAAAACGGCCATCACCACGCCATTTGGTCTGCTCGAGTTCCCAGTGATGTCCTTTGGATTTCGAAATGCACCGCAGATGTTCCAACGTTACATGGACCAAGTCCTGCACGGTCTTTCGGGTATTTACTGCTTTATGGACGACATTCTAATTGCCAGCCGTGATGATGACGAGCATGAGCAACATTTACGAGCCCTGTTCAACCGTCTAACTGAATGGAGCTTGCATCTGAATGTTGATAAATGTGTCCTAGGCCAGACTACTGTCAAATTTCTGGGTCATCAAGTTTCCGCGGAAGCTATTACGCCATTAGCGGATCGAGTACAGGCTATTGCCAACACGGCACTCCCACGTACCCAGCGTCAGCTTCGTCGCTTCATTGGAATGATAAACTACTATCGACGTTTCATTGCCAGATTGGCTGACTTTCTTGCGCCACTGCATAAACTTAACAAACACCGCAGTCATCATGTCGCTTGGACTCCGGACGCCGAAGCCGCTTTCCACACGGCTCGTACGGCCATTGTGGACTATGCGGCACTCACCTACATGGACGACGGCCCTCTACGGTTGGCCACCGATGCCAGCAATTATGCCATTGGCGGGACACTCGAACAACTCCAAGGCGAGGTATGGCGCCCGCTTGGGTTCTTCAGTAAAGCACTCTCCTCCCTTGAGACCCGCTACGCCATGTTCGATCGAGAACTGCTGGCCATTTATCGGTGCATCCTTCATTTCCGCCATCTACTCACTGGCCGAGAATTTCATGTACTCACTGATCACAAGCCTTTGACCACAGCAATCAAGGGAAAACTGGACCGCCCCAATAAGCGACAACTGCGTCATTTAGATTATATAGCTCAATTCACCACGGACCTGCGATACATCAAGGGTACGGAAAATGCCGTCGCGGACTTCCTGAGCCAAGGTCCAGAAACAGACGCTACAACGAGCGACGGGGTAGAGTGTGTCCATGGAGTTAACGCAGTTTTCCACGCGGATCACCCAGATGACCTGGCCCTCATCAAGGCCCAGGAAGAGGATGAAGAGCTTCTCAAGCTCCGACTGCAGCTAAACCTCCAGTAGGAACAGATTGAGGTCGCCGGTGCTACTGGATTTGCATGGTGTGAGTTATCCACGGGTTCTCCACGGGTGGATGTTCCTGAAAAATTTCGTCGGAAGTGTTTCGACCAGATACATGGACTTGCGCATCCCGGACGCCGAGCAACACAACGGTTGATCACTGACAGGTACTTTTGGCGCTCAATGAAACGCGATGTCTGCCGTTGGGTCAAAGAATGTGATGCCTGTCAACGGACAAAAGTGACTCGTCATACTCGGCCACAACATGGAGTGATTACTATCCCCGACCAACGAAATGTTCACGTCCATCTAGATATAGTAGGCCCCTTTCCGCAGTCGAGAGGCAACAAATACATATTAACAATGATTGACCGTTTCTCACGGTGGGTGGAGGCATTACCACTAAGTACCATCAGTGCAGAGGCAGTAGCCACTGCGTTCGTGGCTCAATGGGTGAGTCGCTGGGGCACCCCCTGCACAGTAACAACGGACCGGGGCACACAGTTTACAAGTGGGTTATTCAACGAAATAATCCGGATGCTCGGCACGCATCACATTAAGACTACGGCCTATCACCCTCAGGCAAACGGTATGGTTGAGCGGTTCCATCGCACACTTCAGGAAACCATTGTTGCGGTGTTACAGGCAAATCGGTCAAAGGATTAACCCACCGCGCTGCCTTTGATCCTTCTCAGCCATCGCACGACATACCGGGAGGACCTAGGTGCTTCTCCAGCAGAACTCCACCTAGGATCAACGCTGACACTACCAAGTGATATGGTTGGCGTTCGCCCCTCTGTGCCAGCCAGTGAAGTCATATTGTCGAGTGACTTGGTCCAGCACTACAAGGATCAAATGAGCCGTATGCGTCCTGTAGTATCAAAAGCGAAACAAGGACGGGTCTACCTACCGGCCACATTGCAAGCAGCAACGCACGTTTACATTCGCATCGACACCAACATTGGCAAATTGCAACCGCGCTACGATGGGCCTTTCCGTGTCCTGGGCAGGCTAAGCGACCAGGTGTACAGAGTGCAGATGCCACGTGGTCCAGACACCATTTCGACGATGAGGTTGAAACCCGCATGGGTGGAAACCAGGCCAACGCCTCAACAGGAACTCTTGGCCAGCATTTTGATTGCCTTGCGCCAGGCTCGCACTGCCAAATTTCGACCTGACCCTCCAGCCCAAGGGAAAAGACCGCACTCCGTGCATTGGGCCTCGCCACTTGTAACCAAATGTCACTAGATACAGTTTTTTTTTCTTTCATTAACGAGTCATTCGTTTTCATACTCGCCTTCCTGTTCTTTCGTGCTGATCTGCCTTCACACTGGGGGGAGTCTTTGTAAGGTCGAGTGCCGTTTATTTCGTCATAATTGTTTTGCTTAATATTATCGTGGGCATAAGTTAGTGTTTTCCTGTGCTCTCTATCTCTCCATTCCCACAAGGACATTTGCAAATGTATTTTAGGTTGTTGACTAGCTCTCTCGAAGGTCCGCACGTTGCCACTTCCTATCCTTCTTTTGGGTCATAAAAGGGTGCAAATGGGTTCCATTGTTTACATTAGCTCTCTCGAAGGTCCGCATCTTTCCACTTCCTATCCTCTTTTTGACCAATGAAAACATGTAAAGTTTTCCCACCAAAACGGTGGGGCATAAAAAAGGGGATTTTGCAAGGAAAAGGGAATATTACAGCAGCAGACTTGAAAGTGACAGTTTCCTCACCATTTTCGCTACTCGATTGTTTGCAGTTTATTTGTCGCACTTATTTGTATTTTAATAAATACCTTCAAAAGCCACATCGGACTCAGCCAGTGACTTAACTGTGTTGAAAGTTATCACAAGAAAGGTATTCCTATCTCTTTGCAGGTGTCTAGCCTGGGGCGGAGGCGAAAGAGATCCCCTGGTGGTGACATGAGGAGTCTTGGATCGTCGGAGCGCCCTCGCTGGCGTATGCGGAGGTTATAAAGAAGGCTAGCTGATTTGGGCCTAACCAAGCGCCACTATACATGTATGGTGAAAACTCGAACCACCATGTGCCCTGTTGGAAATAACTACCACAATAAATTCTGGAGGGCAATCATATTTTGTCTGTGATGGATTATGGAATGATGGTCTGTGGTGGCGACCGCTCTGGTGGCGACCGCTCTGGTGGCAATTTAAATCATACAAACTTTATTACTCACATAAAAATTAACACTGTGAATTGGAAAAAACGATCACATTAAATGCTGAAATATTAAACAATTCTGAATTTGGGGTTGAATTGTTACTGTTATTTATGCCAAATTCCAAGATATTCGAGTCGACTAGGTGCGATCTTTACACCAATTTGTGTTCCAACTTTCTAATGCACAACTTGGAATGGAAAAGTGAATAATGAAAGTAAAAATTGTCGAAAGTAACTACTAACAGAACAGTTTCAGTTTGATATTGCAAAAACGGAATGCACATGCATACATGACAACTAAATCCGTAGAAATTGTCAATGGCATTAACAGTGCAGCAAAGTCTCATGTTAGTTCATGTTACCCACGATTTAAATCTTGTATTTTTTGGTTTAGTGATTTGTTTAAACTTTTCAAGACGTTTTGCATTTCAGGTGTGCTTACTCCTCTTTCTCTCATGTATGCTCCTGTAGCATCTGTAAAAATTTAGACATTTTAATACTTATTATTGCTTTTCAATGTTATAAATAATAAAAATAATCTTACTTGCACAAGCTTGCTTTTTTGCTGAAGTCAACTGTAGTTTTTCTTTGCTGTTTATTAGATTTCAATTTGCATTGCAAACTTTTCCTGTCACTGATCTAGTTTTCAGGATTTCTGGTGACCAAATGTTCATCGCAACTTCCTTGCACACCATTTGATACGACTTCGCCGATAGCTTAATTTTCTGCCATATTTTTCATCAATCAATACTCCTTCACCTAAGTCAATCTGCAAAATAAATTTGTTGTAAAAAAATACAATCTAATTGTAATCCCTTATTTGAGAAATTTTTAAACATTCATTCATGGGTGGGAATTTAGCCTGGCACAAGGGAAAATTTTGAATAGATTGTATTGTAGATTAATATTTATTTGAACCTATAGATGCAACATTTGAAATTTGAAAACATTTCCAAAATCTTATACATACCTTTGTTGAGTCTGTTGCCGAAGTTGTGAGCACAAAGTTCATAGCATGATCAATTTCCACGGGGATTGGTTTAGGGCATTTTGTCTTTGCCGCTGTAGTTGATTGCAGTCTTTGTGCTGCAGTTAATATAAATGTATGAACAATGTTAAAATTTGTAAATCTTGTACAAATTGGGTAAAGAAAAGTGAAATCATGTTACCTTGCGGATCGTGAACTGAAGATGTAGTGGCAGGGAAAGGGATGGTATTTGCAGAATTCCGACAAGGCAATTGAAAGTTCTCATTATCTATAAGATAAATCAACTTGCAACATTTGCATGGATTCAACATCTAACTGATCATTAGTAACCTGCATTTTGTTCCAGAATTTGTCCCTCAACACGTGTCACGGCTATCGGGCTAATTGGTTTGATATAATCCGATTTTATGACAACTGTAATTACAATACATACTGTGATAAATATACCGTAAATGCTCGAATAGTGCCCCGGGGCTGTAATCATTTTGTAACTCTCGCAGCCAGGGCAGTATTCGAATACAGGGCTTTAATCGAGACCAGGCTGTAATTGCTTTCTGGCATTTGGCATGTAAAGAAAGCAATAACCTATGGTGTTTATATAGAAAACAAGTGGACTATTTGAACAAACATTATTTTATTTCAAATGGGAAATCTGAGTCATACAAATTTTCATCAATGTCAGTACCATGTTTGTTAATGATAACGACTTTTAGTTAAATTAGTTCAAGGGCAGCCATGATGATGACAGTGTGATTTTCTCTATTTGAAACCCGGGTTTTTCACCCCCTCGATTTAAAACCCGGGTTAGGTATTCACACCGTGATTTGAAACCCAGTTTATGCAGCGACCTTGGCTTGAAAACCGGATTTATACCCGGGCTCAAATCGAGACCAGGCTATATTTAGGTTTTTCCAGACCCGCCCAGGGCAGTATTTGAATACAGGGCCGTAATCGATACCGTGCACAGTTCGAGCATTTACGGTATTGGGTACATTGGAACTTCACGCATTATATTTACGGTTTTCATTGGCTGATATGCCACAAAGAGTAGGATGAACAGATACATTGTTGTCAGCTGTGAAGTATTCATCTATGAACAGAACAAAATTTAATTTTGTAAACACGGCATTTGTTATGCAATTAATTTCAACATTTACATGGGTAATTTTTCATTTCGGGTTCGATGACATTTGACTGGATTTGTGTCGTTTGTTGACGTTGTGTATGATAAACTGCTGCTATAAACAAACAAAAATTACATTGCAAATTACTACCACTAAAGAAAAAGATTACCTTCATCCCAGTCTTGTGATTCTTGCTCAAATGGGACTGACAAAACAATTTCTTTCTTTTCAATTGCAGCATCTGCACATGGAGAAGTATAATAAAATTATATGTAATTTTGTTATTTTGTGATAAAAAATTAATTTACCTAATTTTAAAACTTTTGCAGCTAATGCCTTTGACAGATCTTCATTTAAAAAACGTAAATTAGCATTCTCAATTTCAAAATGATGTAGTTTCTCTTTCAGCAAATCAATGTATAGATTCTGTCCTGAAACTTCGGGGTCACTTATGGGTTTCTTGGAATTGTTTTCACCTTGTTTTCCTGACATAAGGGGATTCTTGCGCTTGTTCTGCAGCCTCTGCTGCATTATCGCAGAGTATGCATTTTGTGTTGCTGCAAGAACCCTTGATTTTCTTATGTGTATTTTGCACAAGTTTATGAAAAATTTTACCTAAACTCAATCATTTGTTGTAATACATCACCTTAGCTGAATCTTTTGTTAACACTAGAAGCGCCTGATTTTCGGACTACCTAAAAGCGCCAGAATGGGTCAAAATTGACCCACTAAGGAAAATCCTGTAATCTTGAGTAAAAGACTTAGTAAGACTGATATTTGAGTAAAAGATTCAATAGTTATTTTATTCAGATCAACATGTGCCTGTTGTTTCCTTATCACACTTATAACAGCACACATACTTCAACTTGTGACCTGTGCACTGACCACACACTGGATGCTCACAAGCAGCACAAAGGTCGAAAGTCTTGTTTTTACGTTGGCAATTGGCAAAACTGCACCTCCGACGTTTTTGCTGCGTTGAGGACATACCTGTTAGGGCAGTAGAGGCCGGAAGTGTGGGACGCAGCCGCGAACGTGAGGAAACATATGCATATCGAAGCTCCTCTACCAAAGAAAGGATAAAAGCGCGCCGAGAAACTCGAGAAGCTGTACATTCTTTATAGATTATCCATGCATTGATTGCTGCAAAATCGAGAACGTTATAGAACACATGAATGGGCCATCGTCGCGTTCCACTACGTGTTGTGTATTTTCGTGCCATTTGGTCAAGTGCATCGACACCAAATTTCGTTTCATTATACGCTTTCACAGTCTCTGGTTTCGTCTTACTGTCGTTACCGATGCTGATGGTTGGATGCATGGAACTCAATATCGCTACGTTTTTGTTTGCCTTACATCGGTACACTGTGAGTGTGCTGTCACTGTTCTTCAAAAGTGTTGAGGAATATCTAGGCGACGAAGTGTTGGTGCATACAGCTTTGGGAAGTTCCCGTCGATTATTTCGAATAGTGCCTAGAAGCGTAGTTTTTCTTTTCAGCAGCGTTTCGGATAACCGCAAGGAAGTGAAAAAATTGTCTGTCGTTACGTTACGTCCTACGTCTAAAAATGGATCCATTAGTTTCATAACGACGTACTCGCCGAGCTGTTGACCGCTTGGACGATTCTCGTCTTTCCCAAGATAAGGAAAGGCGTTGACTAGATATTTGCTGGTGACATCAGCAGCTATCCAAAATTTTAGTCCAAATTTATCCGGCTTGTTTGCTATATATTGAGTAAACGGACACCTGGCTTTGGATGGAAGAAGCTGTTCGTCTACAGTGATTTCCGGTCCGGGATTGTAGTTGAGCTGGCAGTTATTTACAAACTTTTCCCACACATATGACATGAGGGCAAATTTATCACTTGCAAGACGTTGAGACCTAGTGCTGCGTTCATCAAATCGTATGTACTTCATGATTTCGCGGAAACGATTTCTTGACATTGTCTCAGCAAAAATAGGTGGTCCCCACGTTTTATTCCACATGTCGTCGGCTCTCAGAGTTGAATGTCCTAAAGCGCCTCGAGCGTACAAGATAGCCATAAATGCGTCCAGTTCCTCCAATGACAAGGACCACAAACTATCGTTTCTTTTGCGACTTGCCTCTGACTCAGTACATTTCCGGATGTGTTTCATAATCGATTCATCAATAAATAAACGCCAGGCAGAAGCATGATTTGCTCCAACGTTTCGATTTGCGTGAGAAGTAGGGCCAGGTTTAGCTTTGAATACGTTACGCCTTGTCGTCTGGGAAGATAGGGCAGTACGGTCTATTGGTGTCCAGACAATACCACTGGGTGAGGTATATGTTGCATTGACAGTTACAGTTTCCATAGTAGCTCTGCGATTTGACGAACAATTGCGACCACGGCCGCGACCACGACCGCGACCACGGCCTCTGGAACGTGATGACACTGTGCTTTGGCTCACAGGATCGACCTCCTCATCCGAACTTTCAGAGGACGTGGTGGTAGGTGTACTTTCATCCGCTGTACAGCTGTAGAGTTTGTCAACATCTTCATCGCTATCATCGTTGTCATCACCTTCATCACTGCCATCTCCCTCATCGCCACTCAACATTTCATCTAAAGTTTGCATATACCTTAGACACTCATCTATTCTTGAGAACTTTGCCATTACAATAGCGTTGCACAAGCAAAAGACACTGGTCACTGAATATCAGCTTTGCTCAAAAGTAAACGGACATATACTGGTTCAAGCACAGCATTACACAGCAATGAGTAATGCTCCTTAGTTATTGCATCATATGAGCCAAGTGACAAATTGCAGCTCTGCTAGATGACTCATAATTTAGGTACGCTGAGAAAACTGCAAATGGGGTAAAAGTCCCTTTTCGCCACATGGGCACTGTATTTATTTTGAAAAAGCAATATGGGTCAGAAATGACCCAACGTGGCTGTATTAGGTATATCTGCTTTTAAAAACTTTCCCTTTTGGTTTTTGTGAAAAAAGGTGTTTTGAGCTTGTTGCAGATACAAAGTTTGAAGATGTCACCAAATATGAATAAATTTAGTCAACAATATTTGAAAATATTCAACAAGAAAACACCAAATGGGTCAAAAATGACCCAATGGCGCTTCTAGTGTTAAAGCACCTTCATTCTTCTCTGAGCGCACGGGACTGGTTTCTGTATCGTTGTACATTTTCTGTTTTGGAATTCGGCCTCCAGTTGCAATCCTAAAGTGTGTCTTTGTCAAAGATTTTGCATTTGTTACAATTTATATTCAGGCCTGATTCAGGCATATAATTCTTCAAACATAAGAGCTTGTCTGTAAATTGCGTAACACTGAAAGGGGCTTGAAAACATTTCATACAAGATGCAAAGGAGCTAGGGAAATTGAGAAGGAGAAAATACTAACGCATGTGTTTAAAGTTGACGTGTTGCTGTAGAGAAGGGTAACCAAGTGACAGGTTTTAAACTTGTTATCTAAGTGAGAGGCCGTGTTTAATTGATCCCAGGTGCACTAGAAAGAGGGCTAAAGAACCAGTTGGACTTTCTCTTGTTGAAAAGAATTTTAAAAAATCCAATGAGGTGTAGTCTTACTATTTGGTGATAGTTCTTCAGTGTAATTCTCAGGGTACCGTAGAACTTGTCAGTTCCCATTTTAATATCAAGAACTTAATACTGCTCACTTTAGCGCAATGAAAACCGTATTTTAAATATTTGATGTTCATGCAGTGTACACAAGCTACCTTAAAATTTAAATAGAGCATTGCTAAGAAGGAGGGTGGTTAATGTGAAAGTGAATTGGCTACGAAGTGTTACAGATAAGTGGCAGCTGGTCAAAATAATGGATATTAGCAATATGTACAATTTACTGACAACACTAAATAATAATTAAAAATGCAGAAAGTGATATAATACCCTTCACAAGTAGGATTTGAGCATCGTAATATCCAGCTTTTAAGCTGCTGGCATCCTGTATATCTGGCTCCCAACAGGCCTTGTATTTGGCTCTGTAGTCGATTGATTCCAAGTCAAAGTTTTTTATTTTTAAAGTTTCCACCACACATTTGCTGTTGTCGTCTAAGTACTCGATATACGCGTACATTATCTCAGTCTGAAATATGGAATTTGTTTTAACAATGCACTGTTACTAGTGGCGGTTAAATTTGACAATTTCACTATCAATTGGTTGTATACCATAACCGTTAAACTAAAGCAATGGCAGCTAGTTAACTTGACAAAAGGTGATATCTATCTAATGTGTTGGTAATTGGCCCTATTATAATTGAAAAGGTGTCACTCTTTCATATTGTAGGAAGTTTTAAGGATAATGACCCCAATGACAACTTGGTGTCTTCTTACAACCTCCTGCTATGAAGGGGTGTAACACTACCTCATATACGAGGGTGATCCCAAAAGTAAGGTATATTTTTTAGAAATACAAGGATACATTAATTTTCAAAAATTTACATCATTTGAAGACTGCAAAATTCATGTTTTTCTGCACAAAATGCATAAATTAAAATGGAAATTATCCAGAAAAATAGCTGAATGTTCTTTTGATAAAATGTCAGAATTCTTTTTTCAATGAACGTTTCTTTTTTTTTTCCTCTAAAAAATGTGAAAACTTTTTGAGATGGAGTAATTTTACAAAAAATAATTGCTTGAACTTAATTAGTTTGCCTATTATTTACAAAGGATCTGTGCAAATTGTTACTGAACAATAATACAACAAAAGGAATCTTGGCAACAGTAACAATTGCAATAATAATTATACTGAATAAATGTTTTTTTTGTCCTAAAATCTGACTTAACAAAATAAGTCCTGCCGCAATCAATGCCAAACATAGGGAGATTAGCGGCGGCGCCATTTTCAGTAAGTCCGAAGCTCTGCCCGATTGTAAAATGGTGTTCAGGAGTAATTAAAACAAAATACATGGAAACAAATTTCTCTTTATAATATGGTTGAAATTTCGCCCTTCAAAAGAGGGAGTTTTAAAAAGACCCCAAGGCACTTTAGGGCATAATTACGTCCGATCATAATTGAACACGTGTAACCTCTTTAGGAGGGTCGAATTTTCACCATTCTCAAAGGGGGTTAACTGTGCCAATTAACAATTTACAATGCTTCAAAATCTTTTCAAAACGGCTTATTAGGAACTACATACCTTTTGTGCAGTTGGGGAAAACACTTTAAAACCACACTGACCACAAAATCAAGGTTTAATATAATACTTTCACAGGTCAATCAACAAAGCTGCCACAGGAGAAAGAAAGCCACGCCTTATTAAGAATACATTGCAACAAGGGACAATGTTGCCAAACTGCATGTGTCTATCTATATAATCATCGTTAAAATTTTGCATTAATATATTCTTTGGCAAATTGTCAATTTTAACAGAAGTCTGTAGCAGATATTTAATTAATATTATAAAATATAAATATCACAAATATATGCATGTGAAAAATTGTGCAATTAGGATTGCAAGCACCGGTGCTGCTGACATCTTCAACATCATTCAACATGCATCTATCGTGCATGCTTACAGCTTGAAATAGCGGGGATATACTAGCAGGGTATTTTGTTTGGATATGTCAAATAGCATATACTAATTAAATAAACGTATATGTATGCATTGCATTCGTTTTTTTTTCCATTTCTTGTACAGCTTTCAGAGAATCAATTTCGTGTTGAAATTCTCAAATTGCATTGACTTTAAATAAAGCATATATATGTTTACACAATAGATCTTATTTCTTTTGTCAAAACACGACACCAGCCACCGGCATACCGGTACACCAGTGAATAATATGGAAGTGAATACAATGCAAAAATAATTTAATTTAGGCGTACCTTTCGCCGCACAATGGAAGAAAACACACCAAAAGGACAAATGTTGCCAAGCTGCGAAAATGATGCAGACATCTATGAAATTTTCTAATGTTTTTTGTATATATTTCAAAATTATTCAATGAAACGGATATTCTTCTTTGTTACTATTTTAATTGATATAATTATGTTCATGAATAACATAAATGTATATATAAATAATTAATAATGCGGGTGGATAGCAGCTATTGAAAATTTTTATTTGGCAAACGGTTTTAACATATATTAAATTGTATTGGTATAATTAGCCAATTGCTATTTTAACAGGATTCAGCTAGCATATATTTATATATATACACTGAATTAAGTTGGCCATCAGTGTTGGGGAACCTAGCTATAATTCATTTTAATTGGGTTATTATTACCAACACAATACATCCTTTGTCAAAACTACCACTGTGCACCGGTCAGTGTATATAAATATAATATATTTATTTTACTGCTTTTGATGTCATATAGTAATCAATCGGTCTTCTAGCGAACTCAAAAATCACATTTCCACGAAAAGTGCACTGAACTCGCGCTCATATAATTTGAAATAATTGATAAACCGCCTCACAAGGAAAGGAAAGCCTATCTTTATTCAAATACAGCACCTGTGCCAAATGTTACCGCATGGCGATGGCGATCAAGAGATAGCACCCAAAACCAGACTCCACAGGTACGAATTATATATGTAATACAAATGCTTCACTCTGCCTAATAAAGCTATAATTGGTGGAAAGGGTGGACAGGAAAGGGGAGGAAAGCAGTTGTAATCCTCTGGTATTAATTTGCCTCTAGGGAAATGGATGGACTCTTTCCTCTGATTTTCAGAAGAAATTCTGGTTTTCTTAAAACAGAAAAGATTCCCTAGAGGCAAATTAATACCTGAGGATT
>WWPM01024056.1:157-26519 GCA_023279145.1 Glomeris maerens | reverse complement strand
CTTACGTAGATAGCGAGCGGGACACTTGCGATGCTGCTCTGAAACGCGATAAGCAGTAAGCAACTAGTATAGAGACGCACAACTTAACTAGCCAAACGGTTACATACTTTGTCCGTTTGCAGGGTTTCTTGCAAATAAAACGGGATGTAAGATTGTGACATGTTTACAAACAGTCTCGTGCACGTGTAAATCACTCCAACCTACGAGAAATTCCAACGATTACTACGTAGAGTTCGCGGTGACGGAAAGGTTCTTGAACATTAAGTGTATACCTGGTAAAATGCACCAACTTTGAACCAGCTTTTCCAATTCATGCGTTTCACTTCAGGTAGAGCTGTCTTTTTGAATTCTCCATTTTCCAACAAAACAATTTCCGGCACACAAGTGTCTTTGTCTACGTCATTGGCGATCGCGCTTTCTTCCTTGACGCCTGCGAGAAACCAAATTGACGCAACCAGTCCGACCATGGTCACAATCAAAGCGATATCCTAGAAACCAAATACGATTAGCCAGCTAGTTTAAGATAATTAAATCAAACATTTGACTGAAAAAGTACCCGGAATAGAACAACGTCCGCTGGGCCGACAAGTTCAGATCCGCTCGTCATGCCAAACACAGCCCACGTTAATATGTAGACGCAAATACTGGAAGCTACAGTTACTGCATTTCTAAAGACAAAATAAATAATTAGTACTTAAGTGACTTGCAATTGCAATTATTAACTACGAATGTAGGGACGAATAAGATGCGTACCTGTACGCATTCAGCTCCGTCCTTTCGCTCGGGTTTGTGGTTAGGTCAGGGATAAGGGCAAGGTGGGCCACTTGCACGGAGGCCCATCCAAATTGGAAAACGACAATGAATGCTGAATAGTATACGAGTTTTACTAGAGAAGAGGAGTTTCCGCAGCCGAGGCATGTCGTGAAAAGGAACGGGAACGCAACGGTCACGCAAATGGTACCTGTTAATATTATGCAAACAATGCTATTATTGAAAGTAAAGCTGAACAATACTACATCAAACAGTAAATGTGATTGATATAGTATTACCTAATAAATGCCAAGATTTCCTCTTGCCGAATTTACACGGAAAGAATGTCTTGTCAGACGCGATGCCTATGAACGGCGTGACAATCGCATCGCTCAATTGGCCCACCAACATTAGAATTCCTGCTTCGAAATTGGTCATGCCCAAAACCAGTTGGTAGTAGAGAAGCAAATATGTGAACCACATTGATGAGCACAAGTCATTTTGCATGTGTCCAATGCTGTCAAGTAAAAGGAGAGACTCGATAATGGAGCAAAGGTAATAGGCAAAAATGAACCATTATCAAATTCGGGAAATATTTAATAAAAATCCTATTCCAATTTGTGTGTTGAGAGTATATGTACAGTCGAACCTCAATAACCATTAAAATTTGGCAATGAGAGGGCCACTACTTAGCTTTTATCCCTTTGAGTGGCCCATCCTACGGTTCCATGTTAAAAGTATAAGAAAATAAAAAGAGATAAATTGTAGTATATTAAGTACTAATTTAAAAAAAAACAATGAATTGTAGTTTTATCTTTGATGATTGTTTTTTAGTGTAATTTTCAGGGTACTTTAGAAATTTAAACCTATTCAGTTCAACTTTCAAGATGTGCATATTGTATATTTTGGATTACCCTGATAACTCGAATTTTTCTTCATTAATTCCTCTCCGTATTCGAGTTATCGAGATTAGACTGTACTTAAAAATGTAGGTTATTAATTAGATACAATAAATACCTGTATGCGAACTTGACGCAAAATGGTAACCGCGGAGGTTTGTCGTCTTTTGGCACGATGACGCACTCGGCAACTTTTGCGTCCATTTTTGCAGCGGAGACTTCCACACCGATTATGCTGTTAGTAAATGTAACACATTAGCATCAATGCATATTAAAGCAGCTTATATACATATGGAACTGTGCAAAAACCTAGCACAGTGGGTCGGATACATTAACTTTCGCGGAAGCCAATTTAATTTACATACCTATATACATATTACGATTTAAAGCAGTGATAACTAATTATACAATGCTCAATGTGCCAAACTGAAACAAACCTGCCCAACTCTGAATTTAAAGCTTTTCCAATACGGTACCCTGAAAATTAAACTGAAGAACAATCACCAAAAAATAAAACTACATGCAGTTTACGTACCTTAGAAAAGCTTGTCAGTTCACCTTTAATTCTTCGACCCGTGCCCGTGTCCAGGTGTGCAGTCAGCACTGTGATATACACGTATATGTATTGCTTCCACATCCTGTTAGGATTCGATTCACTAAAATTGGCATCAAGTTCTTCGCTATTCTAACCGCTTGGACTTCTGCAAACTCATTATATTACAGTTTAATAGCGAGGAAAAAGGAAAACGATATTATTATATCATTTAGTGGCATTATGTTATTCAGTTGGGAAGATGACATCACTGCACTAACTACACGTACTTCGAGGAACCATCCGTGAAATGAAGCAGAAAAGCGGGCAGATGTGAATAGTTGGGTCTTTAATTACGGCATATGAAACAATTAACACGAAATTTGAGTTATTCTTGCTAATTGCCGGCTAAAGGATAGTGACGTAGAAGCTCATCGTGTGAAAGTTTAATACTATATCTGAAAGTGGAAATTTAACCAATTCAGCAAAGATCGTCATGTCATTTCCAGAAGTGTCAAAATGAAATACGTTTAGAGTACAGGTCATAATTGAAGAGATCCAATTAAATAACAGGATTCCTGTTAATCAGAAGTCGATTTTCACTGCACAAACACCACAAACCTATGCAAAAGCCTGAAATATAGTGTACTTGTCTAATAAGGACCCGACTGTTAGGACCTCTCATAGTTTAGGATTACATAACATATAAGTAGAGTGCGGATTTTACGTGCATTTTGTGCGCAACTTTACTTGCTAAAATTAGCCCAAAAAACATACAAAAACGTACACAAAAATGATGTCCAAATAATTCCAAATGCAATTAAAACGCTTTTCTGTAAGATTCCTAATCATAATACGTTCAGGAAAAAAGTTAGTACTTGCACGTAAAATCCGCACTCTACATATAAGCTACTAGGATCGACTGATATTAGCTGGCTTAAATACCATTTATCCAATTAAAGTATGAAATTTGTGCTGCTAAATTATGTACCAACCAGTTTAAATATCAGTGGGAAATACCCGGTTTTTGTTGAATATTTGCCCATTGCTTCTTTCAGAAATATTTGAGACAAGTGTCGACTATCTTAAAATTTTAATAACAAAATCTGGATTTTTGTATGAGGAATAGTTATGCAATGGCACTGCTTTGTAGATGGTCCCACAAGACAACAAGACAAAGGTGTAACATTGTACAATTCACTTTGTAATGTCAAGCATAATTTTAAAGAAATAGTTTCTTGTGTATCGCAGATATTTCTTGGCAAGTGTCACAGTAAAGTACAAAATCTCTTCTAACCTTTATGTTGAAGATAACCGTGTTTTACGGTACGAAACTGCTCTTCTGTTGGTCAAGTGAACGAGTGATTCTCGACTTGCTGTTGTGTCGCGAATGATGGGCAATTTTCCCTTGATTCCAATTACAACCGTGCTGCGAAAGATAAAATAAAAATCAATTGAAATGTTCTGTTGTTGGAATTTGTTCACAGTAGAATTAAAAAAAAAAACGAGCAAGGCTTTATTGTATATTGTTCACTTATGTAAGGTCAATGTCATGTCAACGGAACCACAAGTTTCTCATCCTGTGACAGTGCACATTATTAAGACCAGTTACATCAATTGCGTAAATGCCTTAAATATATAGACTGTAATATATTGTAATATATTACGCAGCATATAAACAAGGTCACTTTTACCTTGTCCAAGTCTCCAGGGCCTACTGATAGGAAAACACAGTTGAAACATTGTTTATATGCTCGCGCAGTGCAATCACGTCACAGGTGTGGTGCTCTTGTATCACCGGCTAATGTTACAATTTAATGTTAAAACTACCAACAGATTGTTCATTTGCACCACTGACCTGAACACATTGTATTCAAGTTGTGGACATATGCATATGACCAATCCAGTCAAGTACACAGACACCTTAACCTTTTAAGATACTTTGTTTTGTTAACTCTTAAACAGTACAAACTGTAATTATAGCAACAATACAGATGCGTATATTTGCATAAAAACGAAACAAATCAATAATCCATTTGATAATTATTGTAATACAAAACTCACATATCAAAATTTAATGTCAATGTTTCATATTATGTTCATAATTCAGTCATTACTATTGAAGTTGGTTATATTTGCGAGTTTCACATGTTTCTTCTAGTACCTACACATGTCCACAACTTGTGATTGATTTTGTTAATTAATTCATTCATGTTCAAATATATAATCCAAGGTTACAGCAAAGACATTATATAATGTAATAATTGCATGCGTTCAATCATGCAATACTGAAAACATCCATCATGTGACAGCTAGTAAAAAAAAACAGCATTTTGCAAACAATTGTTTGTACGTACTACGTTACAAGGAAGTTGGAAAGCTTTCGGAAATCCAAAGTACTGTTGAATGAAAAGGATTCAGTTACCACAAAAGACTTGGGCAAGAAGGAAATAAATAATAATTTCTCGGTAAAGAAGTGTCGCACAGAAAATGGTTTCCATTTTACACGGATCAAATAGGAGCATTTAAATGAAATACAAGATTTTTGAGAAATATAAATCTGGTTCACATCAAATATGTCAAAATTCAGATACATACCAATATAAGCAACATACAATTGTATTTAACAAGATTATTCAGTTCAAAATGAATAATAATCTGAAAACGATTCAAATGAACATTTAATTAATAGCATATCATTTACAACGAGGCAATTAGCATCGATTACAATACCTGCACTATATGTTGTCACCAAATGCTGCCAAACAAGGTCAAAGAGTGTCTTTTCCTACTGGACCTGCATAGGGGCTCCAAAAAAAACTCGTAAATTGGGGTCACAAGCGTGTTTAAAGTTCTAATTTAGCATAGTGCCTAAAGGAGTACGTAAATCAACTTCTTACCCCTTTGAATAAGTAATGTTGTAAGAGACAAAATTTCCAAATCCATAGTTTCAAAATACGTTTTAATATATTATTCATCTAAAAATTTGCAGAAATTTAAGACATTTGGTTAATTCAAGTCGTAACTTCGATGGAACTTCTATTATCACTGTTGTTTCTTATTTCTTGTTGTGCATTTCCTGTACGAGAAACACTGCATCAAATGTTATCCACTAGCTATTTGTTAAAATCAATCATTCATTTCACATTGGTAATAGTTGCAACCAAATTGCCCAATATTTCTTATATAACACATAAGAGGGCATTGGTGCGTGTAGCATTGAATTAATCTAATTAATTTTTATTGCTCATACTTATCACTGTCAAAGTTACTTGCAAACGATTTAACAGTTTGAACTTAATCAGAAACAATTAACATACAAGATGTAACAATTGTGAATTGGTGGGTTGATGAATTGCAAGCGAGAGTTGGTGAATTTTGGTGACACGTAACAATACCACATAAAAGAGCTTCAGGATGAGAAATTGGTTTTAAACTCAATGTGGAACTGAATGATTATATCGCAAGTACCGGATCTTAAGGCATCCAAACGACGAGAACTTAGAAATGCTAAAGAAAGAATTGCCATCACGGCCGAGCCACCGCAACCCCAAGATAAAACATCTTTGTAGTAATTGTCACATTCAAAACAGCCATGTCTGCTAACCACAAAAATGTTTAAAAATCATAAAAAGGCCCCAACAGACAGCATCGTGGACTTACTCGGGTGGATGGAAACTTTGAACTACCAGGATGGCAATTCCGTTGGCCAACTTGTCCGTGAAACTCATGGCGCCGTACACGAAAGCGCAGCTTTTCTGCGTAATTCCATTTTCAAAATGCGTAATGTGAACCGATTGTCCACGCGTCAAATCCATACTGACCGTGTTGCTTCCAATGAGGTCAGCGGTTATCGACAGCGAAGTTATCAAAACTATCGAACCTCCGACTCCGAAAAACACGGCAACGGCGTACAGTTGCACGTTGCTGTAACTTTCTCCTCGGCCGAAATAAATCCACACGCAAGCGGCAACTCCAAAAGCCGCTCCCGTCAAGTAAACCAACTGGAAAAGTAGGGAATTTTCATTTGCAAAAATTACAATTTCCATGTCAAATCGTTGCACAATTATGTTAAAATTCAAAAATAACCTTTCTGCCAACGTATAAGTTAAACGGCTTCATCGCGAAAGACGCTACGAAACCGCTGACGAACATTACCAGCGGTATAATGGCAACTGTTTCCTAAATAATGGCAACATAAATTGGAGAAAAATCAGCTTTATCCTGATAAATACGAGATGGTGCAAAAGAAATTTTCATAAACAATTTATTTTAACTAATACAAACTTAGGTGAATTTGTTTCCTTTTATTTTCTTCACCGATAACATTAATTTCATTTGTTTACAAATTGTCAAGTGTGAAATTCCTTTTGTACTACCCTGCATATAACCATATACCTGCGGTAATTTGAGCGTTTCCTGAAGATATAATGGAATGTACACTTGAGAAAGATTGACAAATAGTCGTGTGCACATGTATAAAACTCCGACCTGAAACAGGAAATCAAAATTAAGTGGCAAGGCAAAGAATTCATCATTTATTCTTTCCAAATGTCTATTTTGTCTTGAAATTCTAGTACCCATCCTGATTCGTCTTGAACTTGCGCAAAAAATTTACAATAATCAAGATGAACATTAACTAAAAGTACGTTTGCAATCAGTTAAATAATTTCGTATTTATTTTCATAGTTTTATTGATATTTTACAAGCTACAAAAACTAAGAATCTTTACCGAGAAAGATATTCCAAAGATTTTGGGTGATGAAAATTTGTTGAATAAGCTACCGTCTAATAGTAAATACGCATATCATCAAATTATCTCTGATGAGCAGACTTTTCTGAAATCATTCACTACTGAGTTATAAATTGGATTGTAGAACTTGCCACGTAAAAAGTGGAGTTTGTGAACCAATCTCGCCATTGCAACGACCGCACATACTCGTTGCTCTCCTCTAGCCTTTCCACGGCACCGTACCTCTCGTCCGGTCTCGCGTGCCTTGAATAAGCGCTCGGTTCTTTTACCCCAATATGAAATATAAAAGACTGCGTGATCCCAACCGCAACCACAATAAGTACGATGTTCTGTAGAATACAAAATCAATCCTAAATTCACGCCTCAAAAAATGATGATTCCACGTTTCTAACAAACTACAATCTTACTCTGAACTCTGTATCATCTTCCGGCCCAATTTTCTTACTTTCGCTAGAATCGGGACTAGCATTGGCTATTCCCAAAACCGCCCACGTTACCGCGTATACTCCGATGTTTGACACCACTGTAAATGCGTACCTGGAAATCAAAGAAGAAAAACGTTAATCATTTAAATAAGGGAATGGAAAGTATACTATGTGAATCACCTGAGAGCATTAAGTTCGGTTTTTTGGTTCTGGTCTGAAGTTAGGTCTGGTATGAGGGATAAATGCGAAACCTGAACGGCAGCCCAACCAAATTGGAAAATGACCACAAAGGCACAATAATATATGGCTTGCGCGAACTCCGATGACGATTCGCAACCGATGCATCGTGTGAAAAGGAACGGGAAGCTCAGCACCACGCATACTGTTCCTAAAATTCGACAAACCAACACCTGTAACCTATTTCCCAACTATTAAATTAATTAATCTTCCTAAATAAGTTTCCTATGTCAATCAACTAATAATTCCTAATGCTTTTAGTTAATAACTCATTTCCTATATATTTTAATCACGCACGTATTTTCTAAAAATATAGTAATCCATCTTATTATCAAAATACCAAATTAATAAAGAATTAGCAATTAAATGTTGATATTTTATGCAACAATTGGCAAAATAAAACAAGGGGAACAAGTTATTTCCAAGGAATTGACGCAAGAAGATCAAAACATTTTCCCTGATGATTATAATTACAGCCCGCATATAGTATTGAGATATGTTCGTGCCAATCAAATGCCACGTCTTCCGTCTGCCATAACGGCACATCCAAAACCCATCTGTACGGTCCGATTCAATGCCCACAAACGGAGTAGACACCGCATCGGCTACTTGTCCAACTAACAAAATAATCCCTGATAATCTGTTTCCGAATTTCAGGATAAGATGTAGATATAGTAGAAGATATGTAAACCACATGGAGGCACACAAGTCATTTAAGACATGGCCGACTGCATACCTGCAACAAAACAAAAATTAAAACAAAGAATCAATAAATTAACAAGAATCGAATAATATGTACAAACTTATTTTACAATTATTAATCAGTAAATTACAGCAAATTATGTTACATTGCAAATTTAAGATCAGTAAGTTTTAATAAATATAAAATCGAAGTAAGTTTATAGAAAATTTAATATTTATAGAAAACAAAATTTCAGTTAAAATTAGTTCTAGAAAATTTAAAATTTCAGTAAGTTAAATAAAATTTAAAATTCCAGAAAGTTTTCGCAATAAACATGTTTTGCTGATTTATAAATTAAAAACTATTATTCTGCACCCCAATGACGAATTCCACTAATATTATTCAACGAAATTAAGCGTTCGAAACAAAGGCGTAAGTGAAGCGCAAAGCTTCACTCACTTACGCCCTTTTTCAATTTGGTCGAGCAAACCGGATGAAACTTGCATTTTCGTCAAAACCCAATACTTACGACAACTTTGTGCAGAATGTCAGCTTATTTAAACGACCATTTGTGAGAGATTCTCTGTCGCCCATCGCTGCAAATTACCCTATAAGTGAGTTATAAACCGGAAAACCTTATTTAAGCCAATTATAGTTTGCGGGGCGTTTTGCATAATCGATGAGTCGCAATAACGATATTTACGATATCGACGGATTTGCTTTTGAGTAATAGTACTGATCAGGCAATAGATATTGCTGGTTTTCCTACAAATGCATGACCACAAATAAAAAAACACATCCGATGATGACAGGTTCTCGTGATCATAATAACTCGCACGAATGACGATTTCCTAATGAGGAGACCTGTCGATACAACCCGTGATACAACGAAGCATGGTACCGGTACGCTAGCGATACCATACAAAATACCGGACATTGACCGGTACGCCAAGGGTTTAACTAAACGATACATAGGACGATTCAGTTCAAATCGCAAACCATTGCAACGAACGATCTCAGCCAATGGGAACGACCGCTTTTGTGATGTCACTATTCTGACTTGCGAGCAGAGGAATAGGTTTTTTCACGTTAAAATACGTGGAATGCGAGACGATTGCAGACACTTGTCAGGATGACGACGTCACAAATGTGTGTCGGGCTATAATTACCAAGATATCACTAACAAATTAAAAACCGACAATAAACTTGACCAAACTACTGAAAAACAATCGCAAATTACATAATGAATTATTTTGTCTGCCCTTGCTGTTAGTAGCTGTAAGTGTGACGCAATAAATATCGAATTTGGACAATTGCAATTAAAGTAAAAAAAAAAACTCAAACCTGTTTAATACAAGTATTCACTCAATGACAACCTATATAATATCACACGCAGATTTTAAGCATAAAACTTCAGTATATTGTTAATTAATTTATAGCTTAAAAATTCTCAAACTGCGTAAAGCAAATAAAATTTGCTGACAACCTTGAAAAGAATTATATCGTTACAAACAACTGTAAACTGTACGTATATAAAGGAAATGAGTTTTTTTTAACCCCACTCGGCCACATTTTTCATATGCAGCCAAAACTGCATATATAATTAGATACTAAATTGCAAAGTTACACGTTTTTGCCAATCATTTCCAAATGCTAAAATATGATATCACATCGGTATTTAAAAAGATGTGCATATTTTACCCACACAAGAAACTCCTTATACTAAGCAAACGTTCAATTCTTGTTTGAAGGTCCAGACCCTGGAAACATATGATTATATTTTCTATCGTAATTTGCCGAGTTCGAGTGCGCATGGGGCTGATAGCCCCTGATAGGTCTTCCCATGAACTGCTGTCTGTAATTCTGCTGTCCAGCTTCCCGATAATCAGCCTCATCCGGCCTTCTAGTTCTGGCCCTATCCAAACCCTCGGGGCCTTTTCCGTGACTAGATGCCGCACCGACAGCGGAGACGACATTCGGGATTTTATCCCAAAGTTTACACAGTGCTTCTCCTACAACAGGTTCCAGCTCCTGTTCAAACACAGGCCCAATGATATTACTTAGTTATGAAGAACGTCATGGAGTAATAAAATCACCTGTCCATCTCTGCTTATTTGCACCTTTCGATCCTCGTTCCAAGGATTCTGCAGATGTCGCGTGCATTGAAAGGGTAGATTGGCTCTGAAATGTAGATTAATGGATTAATACATATAATTAGCAAGACTAGTTTCACGGAAACTATTGGAAATGCCTTTTAATCCAATCGATTCTGTACGCGTTACCGGATCCCGGCACACCGTAATCGGGCTTTTCAGACATTACTTCGGCGGTCAAGCGCGCGTAACCTTGGAAATGGCCACTTCCTTGAACGGAAAATATCACGTAGACCATAGTGCCATTCTGCAGGACAATAAAGAAAGATCCCAAAAAAGAAAGAAGTGTGCAATTAGTAAAGGGATATCATATTACAATCTGTAATTTAACTGTCATCTTCGGCCTTCAGCGAGACTGATTTCGAAATTGCGAAAAAAGTGTATCAGAACTTATACCGTGATAGGAATATAAATCAAAGATTTTTCTACTATCAGCAATCACCTTGTGTAAATATTTTAGGAGAGGGATGATAAACTACTTAATATTCTAAAGATGACTTATATTCAGAATGGTGAATGCAGTTACAACCTTCAAATTATGGACACATTGAGATTACTAGTTTGGCATTGAATGCACAAAATGTTTAGACGTATAATAGCAGTCATACCATTTATTATCACCGCCTTTCATTTTTTTCTCACTCATTTTACAATACTGCAGTTTCAATCATGAAAGTTGCATAATGAAACGCTACGAACAGTGAAAGTAAAATGTATTTCAAGTAGGAAACTTACCGCTAGGATCTTCTGTAGTTTTCTCTCGGTTGACAGAGTGAACATCCACGTTCCTTTTGAAACCGAAGTCTCAATAGTTCTAATACTGCTCGCCTTGATGACAAAGTACCTCAATCTTTTGCCGTGGCCGTCTTTTTCCGATCCGGATCCGGTAGGACTGTGACACGGGCTCATCGAATGGCTGCCGCTGACGCTGCTCGTTGAACGAACCGAACTCGAGTCCGATCTTTCGTCGCGAGGCCGGAAAACGCCTGGAAATAAAGAAGCTAACAATGACGTGATTTTCTAAGATACCCTGAAAAGTACAGAGATATTTGAAATGAAAGAGTGACACAAAATGGAAACATTTCAATTTTCAACATAATGGATTACCCGCATCTCTCCTTAACGGTAGCGACTTCTTGCCGACTACGGTCCATTCGTCGGAAGAAACGTCCGCATCCACCGAATTACGGTGCACATTTGATGGCGCGCTTGACATGGCTTCTGCGGCTAACCGCACGTAAAACAGATACAGGCAATGAGATTACCACATAAGAAAAAAGAAGGAAATTTACCTAAAAGGCTACTTACACATGGGTCTTGGTTTTTGGCCTGTGCCTACCGGTTGTCGCAACCCCATGGCGCATTCTTCCGCCGAGATCACATTAATTACGGTTTGCAATATCGCTTCGTCCATCTGCGACCAAGGTTTGGAAGGAGACCTTAGGCGGCGCATGAATAGCGAGTGCCACTTCTGGCGCATTTGGTAAGCTAGATGAGCAGCCTACAAAAAAAACCCAAACCAATCACTGTCTGCTTGTTAACATGTGTATTCAATTCAAAGATCTCCTCACTTCGGAGTCAATGCGGAACGCGATCCAGTCGTTCAACTTGAGCATTGCTTTTTGGTTTTCGTTCCTTTCCTCAAATTCGCTGTCACTCTCACTGTCACCGTTGCCTTCTCTATTCCCTGAAAAAAAACAGACAACACTCTTATAACAAGAATCTATTGAATATACTCGTACGGAAAACTGAATTATAAATAGAAAAGGTCGAAAATATTGTGATAAAATGAATTCTGGTTCGGAGAAATGATGTCGTTTAATTTTTTACAGAATAAAAACCAAAATTGGGGCATTTTGACGTCAGAGCAATTTGGATAAAAAGAACGCGCTTTGAGTTTTTATTACCCCCAAATATTTTCATTTTTATCCCGGTTTGCTGACAACTGGGCTACGTAATTTAGATTCACCTCCGTCCGCTTCAGAGATGGCATCCAACGGTAAGCGCATGGGGCCAGCGAATAGGGCCACCGTGATGGGAGTGACCAAGGTGCAGCAACGGGACAGCGACTTGTGTCCGGTTTGCGTCATCTCCTCGTACACCAGCCAATCGGAAGGCAGGTTCTCGACGACTTTGGTGTGAGCCGAAGACACGGACATCTTGGCCGATTTCGGAACTTCCGCGAGAACGGAAGAAGGATGAAAACGAACCTTGCTCACTTTCCTTGAAATAATAGAAGAACACTTCAAAAATCACAAGACAACACTGACCAACATGAATCGCAAAGATGACCAGGGGGGTCACCACGTACTGGGTTATCAGCTGCATTCTTTCTCGGTCCACGCGTATCAAGTTCGGGTAAGTGCCGGCGCAGATAGCGGCTTTCACCACGGCCCAATTCTCCGAATTGGAGTTGAGATCACGTATATCACCACATCCTCGCGCGCGAACGAATCCGGATGCTCTCAACTGGCCCAACAGTTGTGTTCTATAAAAACAATATTGTCATAAAAAAGATTTGCTAAGCAAACCCTCACTTTTACTTTTCAGCGCATGAAATTAGAAGTTAAACTGAGTAAGTGCCTTATGCCAACTATTATTTCCATTGTGGAGATGGACAAAAAGCTCTGGGCGCAGTAGTTCTTTTCCCATCCATCCGCGCAAGCCTCTTGCCACATCTGGAAAGAACGGAGAAGGATCATGTGGTCGCTGTACGTGCCGTCCGACATCTTCTTCCTCGCGAGAGTGGACAGCTTTTTGTCAGCTGGGTTATTCGGCAGCATAACTGCTCGTGCGTGTGTAACATAACAGTTATTAACTCCATCGCTCGCTGCATTTATCATTTCACAGAATGAAACATCATTACATGGATCTTTGTAGGACAGTGTGCTAACGATGGTCAAGATGGGATCCAAACATTTCAGTACGACCGCATACAGGACCATCTTGCCCAGCCTCGGGTCTACGGGAAGGTCGAGAAGATGATGGCCCAGTTCGGTCAGATCTTCCCACGGATCCAACGCGTCAATGGTCTAAATAATTGTCAACATTTTCAGTTTAGTACATAATGTTGTGGTCGTCGTCACAATATAAATAATGTTAAATCTGGTCAACAATAATCCATTTATTTGAGCTGATACACTGTGGAAACTATGAGACTCAAATGGTTTAAATGCTGCTGCTCTTCTGGGTTTGACTGAACTGCTTTTCTCTGTTGAATCTCTCTCCTTTTATACTCTTTCCATTGACCCCGCTAGAACCAGGGGATAAGGACGGTTCGGTGCGAGTTTGGTTCGGTTCGAGTTCGAGTACGGTTCGAGTTTGTTTCGAGCTCACCCACTGCACTCGGCATTACACATAACGTTCCCTAATAAATAATGAGCACATGCCCCATGTCCCTAACCTTCAGCAACTGCACGGCGTTCCTCGTCACCATAAAAGCGGGCGGATCCGGCGCCCTTGCGAGGAAATCCGCAATGGGAGTGTTCGATGGAGCTAGCAATTTGGTGTGAAGACACAGTTCCTGCGAACAAGTAGCAAGTTAACCCTGCATTCCATTTGTATAACAAAAGGCGGAATAGGCAATTACCTGCAGAGGTACGCGGAGTATCTCTGCCTGTTGATACTCTTGCATGTTCATGTATCGAACACGACTGAAAAGGCGGTAACAGACACCCGGTCGGCATCTGCCAGCGCGTCCTTTTCGTTGAGCGCAACTGGACTTCGAGATCCACACAGACTTCAGAGTTGACGCTCCCATGATGGCATCAAAAGATTTCTGAATTCCATAGATGAAATATGAACAATTACATTTCTTTAAACATTGCATTTCACTCAATTAGAAACTCCATGAATTTTGTTCTGATCTTTTTTGAGAATGTCTTTTGTGCATTAATGTTTTGCTTGTTTTAAAGCAGTTTTTCAAAGATAGTAGATTCTGTTTGCAGTTACCATGAGATTACATGATTGGTTACGGACGTTTAGATTTGCCCACGAAATAAGTGTCTTCAAACACTAAGACCCATCACTATGTTTTACGTACCTCCTTCACTTTCCCCGAATCTATGACGAACACAACATCGTTAATCGTCACACTTGTTTCCGCAATATTCGTAGATAATATCTGTAAATTACCAAATTTATGGGTAAAAATATACACTAGGGCAAGAAAAAGAAAATAATTAGCAAAAGGTAGGTGTAGATAATGACAATTTTTCTTATTCCTGCAGTAGATGGTTTGAAAACTTTCTTCTGATCAAAAGTTTGCATATTGGAATGCATCGTGAACAACTGAAATCGCGATGAATCCGCAAACCGCTTGTCTTCGTGCAAGATCTTATCGCGTATGCACACGATATCTTCGTAACCAGGTAGGAAGACGAGGATTGCCCCTGAACAGATGCAATAATTTTCATTCCGATTAGTTGAGATACACGCGTATATACATATTCTGAAGGATGTTAGATAGCTTACCATCTTCCTGGCCAACAAATATCATGTGTATGAGTGCGAGTACCAAGTCAACGTCAACCTTATCATCATCGAAACTGTGATGGTAAATATCTAGCAGCTCTCTGTCCAACTCGGTAATCTGCAGTTCTTCGGTTTTGCGCACCAAATCCGGAATATCGGAATACGAGATCTCCAGAGATGTTCTGAGAACAGAATCAGATTTGTGTCATTACCGGCAACAAGACGCAAGAGAAATTCCCACGAAAATTAAATGCTTACATGTGAGACTCAAAGATTTCCAGTATCTCTTTCCTTTCAAATTTCTTGGCCCAATCCAACGCGGTCCAGTCGTTGGATGCACGCACGTTAATGTTGGCACCCAAATCTAACAGCTGTTCCACCACAGTACCGCAACCCCTGCCCGCGGCTACCATCAGCGGCGTGACGCTCGTCTCGCTGTGCTGGTAATCAACTAGAAACACAAGAAGCCATAAACTCAATTTTCATGATAATTTTTGTTTTCTTCCCAAAAAACATTGCGTTGTATTTTCATACCCGATACACCTTCCATCATTATCAGGTGTAAAAGACGGGTTAGGGCATCTTCGCTTCCTTCTAGCCAAGCTTCGCTAACACACCGGTCGCATTCGGTCACTATCCACGTTTCCATCTCGCTTTTATCGGTAACTCGCTGCTAAATAAACAGGGGAAAGGACATTTTGCATCAGGTCTTTGAAACACTTTACCGTTTTCAAGTATACTACGAAACAAACTTGAGAATCATATTGGCTGCAACCCGAAGCGCCATCTTCGGCCGGAGGAACCGCGACAGACGCGGCGCAGCCTTCCGATTGGTGCTCTTGCGCCGCGCACCAATCTGATAATTTCTTCTGCTGGGCTTCCATTTTTTCTTTTGTGTTTTTATACGCTTGCATCGCACGACTCATAAAGCCGGTTCTGAAAATAATCAATTATTTGCTAACCTTACGTTTGCATTTGACGCTGAATCGCAACAGATCTTGCTTACAATCTTAAAGCATCCTCCAGATAAAACTCTTTGACATCGTACATTTTCCCCGGAACTGAAAAACGCTATTGTTGTAATTTCTTTGTGGAAAACGTGTCATTTTCTCAAAAAGAGGAATGCTTATAGTTAGGAATGATAACCTTGAAAGACACAGCAACCATTGAAGTACTTGACGAAAAGCTGCACGTCGAGAGCTGCACTCATTAGAATGAGTTTTAAATTTCGGAATTTCGCCAACGCATCGCGTAAAACTATCAAGAGGTAGTCGCTGAACTTGTCTCGTTCGTGCACTTCATCCTATAAAATTACAAATTAGATGAATAGCAACAGGAATAGATAAATAAAATAAAAGCTGTAACCGCAACAACTTACAACAATGATGTGGGTAACAGTTGCCAAAGTCGAGTCACCTCCCATAAGAGTTCGCAGCAAGACGCCACTCGTGCAGAACGTTAGCATTGTTTTAGGGGAAACCCTGCGCAAGATTAACAATAACCAAAACTGAAATCGTGATTTACAACCAATCGGAAAGTGTCGCTTGCCTGCTTTCAAGACGGATCTGGTATCCGACCGATTGCCCCAATCTGTCATTTCGCTCGTAAGCTACTCTTTCCGCGACAGTCAATGCAGATATTCTTCTCGGTTGAGTGCAAATAATACGGCACGGTTTGTTTCTCCGGTAGCAATTATCCATGATGAACTGCGGGGTCTGTTTTTAAATGGACAAAAATAAATTAAGTGACAAATGACAAATGCAAATGTTATCAAACTAAGCTAAGCTGCACACCTGGGTAGTTTTACCAGAACCAGTTTCACCAGCTATTAACACGACTTGGTGCTGCTCGATAATCTTCACAATCTCATCTTTCATCTCCCATATTGGTAAAATCTCTCGAAGCGAAGTGTTGTCCGGTGGTCCTACAGGTGGTGGTACTTGCGGGATCGCGTTCTGTAACTTGCCGGGGGTTTTGTTAACGTCACGTCCTACAATGGTGGCAAAAAAGTATTATAGTAAAAAGTGCGTGAATTGTCTGCGAGTAGACAGAACACCTTCATCGAGGAGTATGCGGTCCCTTTCGGTCAGAGGCAGGAAATCCTGTCTTTCTTTGTTGGTTACGGGGAACCTTTGGAGCAGAGTCATCAAGTTGTTTCGCGAGCTGCGAGCCAACTGAAACACGGCATCCGCTTTGACGATTGTTGATCCATCTTTTTTGTACACTGTCAAGTATCTATTTGCACCTTTCCTGCAAGGGCAAATTCATTGTCACCGTCATTAACCTCCGCATATAATTCGATTCTTAGCTCTAATAGCCAAAATGAAATATTCCGAGAATATTACTTTAAAATATTCGTAAATTTTAAAAAATTGCAGTACAAAACTTCATTTCTGTTATTTCGATTCTTAGCAAATAAATAAGTTTTATTTTTCCAGAAACATAAATATTTATTACATTACTATTACATTAGAAACATTATTTTTCAAACTGTAACATATTAGATATAGGTCTAAGAATATACATTAAAATAAATCATAAAAGTTATTTTTATACACAATAAAATTTAATTGAAGACAATTAGGTTAATTAAATACTAAAATATATATTATAAGACAAAACATCATTGTATTTCAATTGTAATAGTACATATATTACAGATTAAACTTGATCAGTAATAAATGCAAATATAACTTTGTAAATTCCAGGTTTTATAATGCATCAATTTATATGAATGACAGTCATCAAAACATGAGTTTATACATTGCTAATATTTCCAATTCAAGAATGAATGTAGTATCTATTACCCTCTACTTTTTGAATTCAAACCACGAGTACAGGCCAAATGATGGATGTATGCCCTTTCTACTGATGTCAATGATGATGGGAACTCCAACTCTGCAATTTCCAATTTCATTTTTTCCCCAAATTAAAATACTAACCAATCACGGGGATTTGAATTCTGTATCTTTCAAACCTTTCTGGTCATCAGTCATGCAGAACTTCTGCAATGCCAATGCAGATGATATTTTAATATCTTCTCCAACTGTGACAGGCTTTCTGCCTTTTGTTTTTGTCATTTTTGACTATGAAGTTACCGGTCAAATACAAGCTTAGCACCAATTTCTATGAATGAAAACCGCACAAGTGAGTTGAAATGATAATAAACACGTCTTAATCGCTATAGTTAGTTACCGAAAGCTTTTGTTTTTTTGGACAAACGCAAAAATATCATTGAAAATGAACATCAATCACCGAAGAAGCGTTAGTACGAAACTGTTAGCATTACTGGGCGTTCACAAAGCATTCGGTCACGCCCTTCCATCGTTTAACATCTACGGAAGGCGTGGCTAATACACATCTACCTGTCGGTCAAATCTTCAACCCGGGAGTGGCAAGCACAATTTCCGCCTGTTTGACTATCCAGCTAATCAAAACACGTGACCACGCCTTCCGACCCTCCCCAGTATTTATAAACGGCTGAACCTTAGCTGACCTTGAATACCGGGCGAAATCGACATATACAATGTTGCCAATCCGAACACAATTCCGTTAAAAATTAGTATTTCAATAATACAGGGTGGTTATAATTAAAGTGTCTATTCGGATCCGTCTGGGGGCCGTTCTGGTTTTCGGATCCGAATAGAGACACTTTAATTATAACCACCCTGTATTTTATCCAAATATCTGTAAAAAAAAAATAAATAAGCTACAATTCATTTCATGCGCATAAATTTTGAATTTTTCCAATATAATTTCATTCCAAGTCTTGGCATGTGTGGACAAACATTGCAAAAGAATAACAATTAAACAAGAAAACTCTGAAAAATTGCAGATTAATTCAGTGCAAAATAATCGACTTAAATTAACGAATGCCAGTTTTACCGAATTTTTAATCGAACAATATGTGAAGACGGTTATAAAAAACAATTCTTTCTTAGAAATTTCAGACGCAAAAATTTTAACTTTTCCCATAAAATTTCGTGTTTAGAAGGAAAAGCAACAAATTAACATTCACTTTGGCTTTGCCAACCATCATCAAGGGTACACCATCGTATTGGTTCTGCAGGAGATTCTAACAAACAAAACAAAAATCAATTAATAAACGCCATTAATTATATAATAAAGACAATATACACATACTTGAATCGAAATTTCAGCTTTTTCCATTGCAACACCCATGAACTTTGCAGAAACTTCAAAGCGACCAGATGCCTCCATTGGTACTATGTCGAACTGGATATTTTTCAATCTGAAAAAAAAACCATGTTAAACATGAGCAAATTGGTCTGAACATAACACATATTACATGAATTAAAAGTAAAATTACTGCGCATCTGGAAGGTCCTCTATATCAACAAGGATGCCCTTTTCAAATAAACGTTGGCCATTATACTTCAATGAAGTCCTTTGCTTTAATTTCTTTGTAGAACTCTTTCTGCGTTAATCACAAAATCAAGAACGGTTACTTTACATTATACACCGCATCCAAATTTTGAAAAATAGATACATTACCTTCCCACTGTCGACATATTTTCCAGGCACTGTGCAATGTATCTGTCGTAATAATCTATTTGCTCCTGATAAAAGTCAGTTTTCGCTTGCAGACTTGTGTGTGTAGATTGCAATTGCGACAACTCCTGTTTGCGCCTTCTACGGTATCTGCGTTGATTCCGGATGTCCTATACAATTCAAGAATTGTGTTACAATTATACAATTCAACTGCTGTATTACTTGTATCTTACCTTTGCAATTGCGTTCAGAATGCCTTGATAACGATCTTTCTTTGATACGTAACCGGCTTTGTCCAGAACACTCAGATTTTGCTTCAGAGAGTCGAGAACTTCGTCCAACGTTAGCCTGCGAGACACAAACCACATCTTAACATTTCTGAATTCATTGTACGAGGCGTTCCTAAAGTCTTCAAAAATTATTTCCATCATTTGTAACGCAAAGGTTGACGTTGCTTTAAAATCGCTACTAATTTCAATTATTTATTACTCATTATTATCGTGATTGTCCTGCAAAAACGACATTCGGTTTGCCGCGTGTTTGCCGCGATCACGCTCCTTGTGTGGCCGCCTTTTCTTAGCAGCTATAATCTGATAAGCTTCCCTCTGTTTCACGAAAACCGGTTTTACAATTTCCAATTAAGTTTTAAAACAAAACGTCATCAAGACTTAATGCAACACCTGTTGCTGTGTGGGATGAGTCTTCAAGAGCCTTTTCAAACTTGTCGCCGGCAAACATCGCATCGCGTCCACGAGCATCTGTTTGGTTCTGCGAGGATTGCAACCGTAAAAATTCGCTCAAATGTCTTCATTTTTATCTCGGTATTACCTGACAAGTATTCTGTTCAAATCGCCATCACGGTTTTCGGGAACCGAGAATTTGTTACTCAAAGTCAGGCAGATCTCGGTCTTAAATAATTGCGGCTGCAGAGTTGGGTCCGCTTTATCACCTGAATTAAAAGACAAAAACACTTTCAAAGATCAGCTGAGTTTTCAGAAAGCTTAGGTACAATGGCTGTAACCAGTGTGACCAGGTTGGCAGTATTCTCAGAAAATGTGGCCGGTTCAAAATCAGTTTGGCAAGATATTTGCGTAGACTGGCTGGAACAATAACAATTAATATGTACCGATCAAAGCAGCAAAGTCTGGTTTATCCCCTAGATCTTTCAGCATCTCGTGAAGGATGTCTCTTGGATCTGGGGCTATTTCTTCCTCAAATTCCAACAATCGCTGAATGATTTAAAATTCTGTATTAGTAGGCGTTTTGTGCAGTCAAGACAAAAATTGCCACTAACCATCTAACTTACTAAGTGGGTTTCGATGATTTCTTGAAACGACATGTAAATGGTAGGCTTCACCAACAAAGTCACCTCGGAAAATTCATCCATGTGGAAGTGTTTCGCAAGGTCCTCCACTTCGCAAGCTTTCCGGAAAAAGGCCCTTCAATGCGATGACATTGTAAAGTTACTCTGGCAATAAAACCGTAAATCACACCGTTACCAAAATACGTTACATACTTAAATTTCTTATGCCAACTTTTAATGTAGTCATTCATGCACAGCAAATGTGGGCTTTCCTCTCCAAACTGTGAATAAAATATGTAAAACGTCAAGGAAGCATTTTTAAAAACAATTTAAAATGGAAAACAAAACCCGAATAGTTATCTTACTCCTTTCTTGGCAGCTGCAAACTGAAGAATCTTCGCTATCGATCCTAAATTTCTTCTTTGTTCATTGGTCAAGGTGTTGTCGGCCGCAATGTCGACAATGTCGAACGCGTCCGGTGCCGCGATCGCGGAGTTGATGTATCGGTAATATAACAAGTTACTAACAGCCTGAAAAGAACAAAACCCGTTAGAAACACTATTGCATTTTAAGAAACGATATACTACTACTAAGAGATTAAACCTTGAAATGGTCTTTTTCCTTCGCTTCTGGGAACTTTCCTTGCAATCCCGCTTTCAGGACTCGCGCCATGTATCGCATACCGTACCTTTAGGAAATTTAGCATACAAAAGTTTATGTCCAGCAAGAACCACAAGACGTGGAAACACGTAACTTAGGTTGCAAGAAACTTACGGGATTCTATCCAGAGATTTCATAATGGTCCCCGAGAACAACGCCGTCGCCTTTTGCAAGCTTTCTATGGCCGACTGAATTCTACTTTGTACTTCGGGATATTGTAACGCCTTATCGTTTGTGACTTCGTATTCCAAACCCCTGAGTCAACAATTAAAAAGACGTTGGTAATACACACGTGTTATGCTGACCAGCTGGTCTTACATAGGTTGTCCGGTTTGCGATTCCACTTGGTTCACCCAAACTTTGTACACTTCAGCCGGGTTAAGGTTAATATGCAATGACTTGTCGTTTAATATCTGCTGAACAAGAGGACCTAAAATCTCTCTAAGAGACGTTGGGCCTCGTTGATTCCTAGAAATGTAAGAAAAGTGTTCAAATATGAAAGGTTTAGTAAAAAAAAGGAGACAAGATTAACAGTGTACCTGTAAAAAGAAACTATCATCTTAATAACGAGAGGAGTTCCGGTGATAATGTCACTCGGTTGATCGACGCGGCATCTATACGTTATCAAAATTAAATCCATGTTCATGGGAAATTAAGAGTTGAAGTTCGTGTTTATCTACTTAATCTCCTCTTGAAGGGCGGTTTCAAAAAGCTGCAGCAGCAAAAATTCTTCTCGAGGATTAGATGCAAAGTTATACAGGGAAGAGATGACCGACTCGATGAATTTGGTCGTTTTACCATGCGGCATTACGAAAATGAGGCGTGCCAAGTAGACAGGGTTGGTTTGCAGTAAGTAGAAGAGATGCTGGTAAGCTTCCATCTTTTCCCTGTGTTTCTTGCTCAGAGATTTCAGACTAAGGATGCTTCCTTCGCCGTTGGCTTCCTCACCGCCGAACGCGTTCTGTCGGCTTTTCTTGTCCAGCTTCTTGCCGTGAGCAACAACATCCTAATAAATACAACAAGAAGGATTAGAAACGAGACAATTTCGCTATTCCATCACTTTCCTCTGATCGTTTCTAACAACCCTGAATTAGCAAACCTGAAGAGTAATGCGATTCTTGACTAGAAGTCCAATCTTGATATCCATGTCGTTCAAATTCTTCTCCAATTTCTGGTTTTGTCGTATCAACTGAACCACTTCCCCTCGCAGTTTGTGCAATTCTAAATGCAACATTCACCTGTGTTGTCCTCTTAAACCTAATAGCGGTATGCGAAACTCGGAAGCCAATTTATACCCAATTCCTCAGAAAAATCTAAGTTGTTCAGGTCGAGCAGATGAACAAATTTCTTGACAACCGTAAATGACGGAGACTCCGAATTCACTGAAATACAACACAAATCGAGTTAGTAATCAATCCCGATATCATACTCCATTACGTACTCATCGTGTGAAAATCGCGGCGCGCTTGGTTGCTTCTCCAAAACTGCTGAATCTTAATTGCTGCCATTTCCTGCATGTTTACGATGAACATTCATCAATTGGCATTTTTACGTTCATCAACGAACAAACTACTATCACCTCTCTCTTGCGCTGTTCTTGCGCTTTCAAGAAACTCCTTCTCGCGAGAAGCATTCGCACTGACGACTGGATCTGAGAAAACACCAAAAACCCCATTTAATTCAGGTCTTCAAATTCCGAAAGAGATTTTATATACGGTAGTATTCGTACGACAATGGCTGCTGGTGCCTTGCTTTTGAATTCGCCAAGTTTCTCTTGGTACCTGATACGTTCCACCGCTCCTCGCCACCATGCCTAAATATTCCCGTCCAATTTGAAAAAATAGAAACCTGCACCAAGGACACGTACTGTATACTTAGAAACAATACCTGGATTTTTATCGCTTGCATAGCTTGCGAGTTAAGATATTGGACTCTGCTTTTGAAAGCTTTTCTCATCAACATGCCCCTTGCGTACGCCTGCAAAACGATAACTAAAGGCTCCAGAGACTTCTCGAGGCTTTGGCGATCGTACTCCGAGTTTACGGACGCCATGATATCCTGGACATAATAATGAACGTGCACGTTCAGAATGATCCAGACAAAGCTAGGTTTATCACACGAATCAAATACAAACCCTAATGTTATTCCTGTCAAGGCATGCGGAATCCATATCAACTTTGTCTTGACGACACCACATTCCCTCACCGTTGTATAAATCCAATACGTAACACATGCCGTACTTGGTTTCAAAATATATTAACTTTGGCTTATTTTTCCCTGCACAAACCAAAAGCAAAGTTTGTTTATTTATCCACTTTTTATCACATAATATATTAAATGCGGAATGGAACTATTGAACCTTCAACGTGCCGTTTCAGGAAAGCTGAGAAAACGGTCAGATAAACATGGTTGCATGCGGGAATCGGTTTGGGCAAGCGTGCATCTGGATTTTGTAATGCGGTTGACAGATCTTGCAAACTTTCTTTGTCGACGGCAATGTTAATTGCAGACATTGCAATGCAAACTGTTTACCACCAAGATATACCGAAACAAACGGCTTAACCGATAATGCAAGTAGATAATTTGCTCATCGCGCGCAAGACAATCGTTCCACATTCATCAAACAAAATAAACATTAATTCAACAATCGCGAGTATTAATGTCATTCCGACTTACATCTTTGCGCTAAAGAGTGTATCCTGTTGCATTTTTCTACGACGTCCTGAATTTCATCCGCGGTAAGATCCGCATCCTCGTTATTTTCCTCCTAACAATATACAATTTAATTGTTATATTTGTTGAATGCACATCAGAATATGAATTATTATACGAACCTGGCATTTGCGATTCCAAAATGACAAAAGCATATCATGGTAAAGTGATGCGCAATTAGCATCCAAGTTTTGGATGCCGGCGAAAGGATTCTTCAACGCGTGCATCACAGTTTCAAAGCTCGAAGACTTGATAGCCGCACCGATATCAGCTACTGCATCCCTTTCTAGAAGAACAGAAAGAGTTGTTTATGGCAACATTACGATTGAGAGAAAGACAGAAAGATAGTCGCTACTCAGTTATACCATCTTGCTCCATCTGCGCAATGCGATTCACTTCGTCGACGCAGTTCTGAATCTCGAAATGCGTAAGCATCAAACATTGCGCACCTTCCTATAAACAAAATAGCAGTTGATTACTCTAATGTCCATCGAAGCCAGTTGTCAGGGAACCTTTTCACTTATTATCCCGAAATATACGTTACAATCTTATTTATGTCTATTATAAGTCCTTATTGCCCCAAAGACTTTCACTGTTCCCCTCAGTTGGGATAATTTTGCTAAGTTCTTCCAAACAACTGTTAAATTTTAAACGGGTAAAAATGCTACCTTCATTTTTATTCCCAAGGAATTTAAAAAAGCTGCCCGGTATTTCGCTTCCAACTCCGATTTCACATGTTCGATGTGCGCATCCGGATTGATTAACGCATCGTAAAGGCTTACAGGATGATCATCCAATGCGATCGCTTCATTAATACCGGCAATTGCAGACAAAACTGAACGGATAAATTGACAAATTTATGCGCCTGTAAACACATTTGATCTTTCGTGGCATTTACGTACGCAGAGCAATACAAACCTCTAACTCCCCCCGTGATGTCATCGTAAGTCAGGTCACGCTGAAATGAACATACGCACGAGTTAGCGAAATGAAAATGTGATAAACCAAGTGAATTGAAACCTTTAATTCTTGTTGAATGTGCGAGAACTCCGAGTGATAAAGCGGGGCGGCGTAATCAATGACGCCCTGCAATTCGGCGCAAGGGTTTTTTAGTGCCGCCAAAGTGTCCTTCTCGGTGCCATGCCTTAATGCTTCGTTGACATCCTTCAAGGCCCCAATCTCTACATGCCAAATTTTCTAACTTAATGTCATCCTTTGCATTGTATCAAAAAATTAAATCACAGTAGTACTTCTCTTCTGCTTGTCGTTCACATCGTTCACGTTTCCAATCAATTTTTGAAGGAAATTCTTATCGAAAGCGCAGTCTTCACTCTTTTCCAGCAAAATATTCCAAAGCACAGCAATTAGATATATTTCAATATAGATATATACAGTAACAAAGCAATACATCTAATTCGCGTAGTGTTATTGCTCCGACAATCGACAAAAGCTATGGTAATTGCAACGAACCCCGATTGAATTCAGTATCTTCTTCAACTCCTTGATGTAATGTGGTAGATTATGTACTTTGAGGTCCTTCAATTTGAGATAAGGGGAAGAAAGAGCTCTGAACAGTTCGCCTTCGTCTCCTGCATCAACCGCGGCCATAACCCTGTCCATCGCGAACTGACCTGCACAGCGAGATCAATACTGAATTTTGACAACAAAATTATGAAATCAGGCAAGTAAAATTAAATTAAAAGGACCTTTCTTTTTGACATCAAAATGCCACATTTATTTTAGAATTCTTACATTTACAATTGTATAAAACACTGTGAATAGATTCAATAAGCCATTTGAATTTAAGGAATCTATTTTCTCCTTTTCAAACCAAGGCAACTCCTGTGTAAATAAATGTTAAGGGCATTCAAAGAGAATTATCTGATTTTAAAGCTGCACTTTTCGGTATTCGTAAATCAAAGAAAAATGAGTGGAACATGTGACTGTAAAATACGTACGGTTCATGGCACTGATGTTTTCCTGTATTTCCGCCTTTGTGAGTAATTCATCATAAACGTCAGCGACATAGTCACTGGCGTAAGACCTATTCTGACTGTTCTTCGTCTTGTTGTCTTTGGCCGAGCCGAGAGATTTCAGGTACAAGACGACCGCATCACCCTCGACTTCGGTCAGCGACGCGGCCGAGTTCTTCAACGCAGTCAGCAATTCACATTCGTCTTTGCCATCGATCGCTTTGTTAATTGCAATTATGGCTGCATGAACTATATATAAAGTAACAGAATTTGTAATTCAAACTTTAATCCCCCATAT
>WWPM01024055.1:0-27494 GCA_023279145.1 Glomeris maerens | reverse complement strand
TTTATAATTTCATTTCGGGGATCATCTATAAAAAAAGACTGTGCACCTATAAATAGGACTACAAAAGAACAATTTAAAAAAAACTAAACGTAACAAAAATTGTTTGTCCGTGTTATCCTTGGCACCATTAACTAAATTTCAAAATGCATTCCTAAATAGATTTCAACAAAAATATTACTCTTATCGGTTGCACTTCAGTTGTAACAACCAATTACAAACATTTGTCCAGTCTAGATGGTGATAAATATTTTGTATAACTGAGAATAGTTTTCAGTATTTTTTTGTGTGTGCATGTGTCTGGTTCAACAAAAGACTGGAGTGAAAAGTGGAAATGTGGGCGACTGGGAGCACAAGTGAAGGTTAAAGTTATTTTGAGAAGGTAGAAAAACGTCCACAGATTATTATATATACTGACAAGGTTTATCTTTGCATAACACGAGTGGCTGGCCGCGTCCACCGTGTTTTGTTTTTTTCTTTTCTAACTAGAATTATTAAACAAATAGCTGTACGTGTGTGAAATTAAACACGAGACGACCTCAAAATGTCATCATGCAGTCATTGAAAATATCACAAGGCATTTCCAACAATTACCACAACATTACCAAGCAGTAGAGCTTAGTACTGTACATACTCTGAATATAGAGTGTACAAAAATTCCACAATTAACTCTTGTTTATTGGTAGTATGTATACAACGGAATACAAATGCTGACGTTATACGTTTGTTTCTTTTTATTTAGCCATAAGCGACTGTAAATTATGGGCCATAGAACGACAATGTTTCCAAACTATTATGATGAGAACTGGACTCATCAGACAAGCAGAATACACAGATTTCCTAAAAAGGTACCACCCCAAAAGTTTGTCCTTTTTCAAATAAAAATATAGTACTAACTGAATGCTCCGAATGAAAAATTTGCAAGAGTTTAACTCAATTCTTTTATAAATGAAGTGTAAAATTATTTTATACCGCTATTGCACTGAATGGTATTAAGTGTTTTAAAGCTTAATTTGGTTTCATCTGGGGAAGTTTCAATTTACATTTTATTACATAATTCGTGTTTCATTTGCAGTGTGCCTACATTTAAGAATTTGCCTGAAGAAACGTTAATCAAAATCGCCGACGTCTTAGAAGAGGTTCATCATTTTCATTCTGCTTTAGATTGCAAATTGCGATACTAATCATAATTAAAATCTCGTAATTTATTTCAGACATTTTACAACGAAGGAGACTACGTTATTCGACAGGGTGCACGTGGCGACACATTCTATATAATTAGCAAAGGAAAAGTTGGTTTCCATTTCACTTCATTAAAAACGTGTAAACTATCATTTTTCCTTACATCACAATTATAATAAATGCTTGCATCGCTTGTACATAGGTCAAAGTGACAAAGAAAGGTCTGAACTTGGATCAAGAACAGTACATCCGAACATTGAAACGTGGAGATTTCTTTGGAGAAAAAGCTCTACAGGGGTACATAGTACACTTAATGTCTCTTCCTACATATTTAATTACAGATAAAAGTTATACTAAATAAATGGGATTATCCATTTTACCGAAATATATAATATGCAATTGGACTTTCACTTGTTACATAAACGTAAATAACTATGGTGAATTTAATTTATTCTTGTTTATATGTAATCAATATATTGTTTTTAAATTACAAATGTATTTACTGCAACTTTCAGGGAAGATGTTAGGACTGCAAACATAATTTGCGATGATCCGGAAGGTGTAGGTTGTCTAGTCATTGACCGAGAGTAAGTATTTCGATCTATCCGAAATGAAAATCAGAACACAAAGTGATATCACCACATTGTTTGCTAAATAAGTTGTATGAAATTTGTTTCTAGTTCTTTCAACCAGTTGATCAGCAACTTGGACGAAATCAAGACAAAATCTTACGATGATGATATCCTTCATAGAAGAAAGTATGTGGTTTACACGTTTTCAAATATAATTAGAAATGATATTCATGCATAAATATTCATATTTTAAATGCTGCTTTGTTCGGTAAAGTTACTCAATTATGGTGGGTAGAATTAATTGCGTTAATTAGTTTGAAGCGGTGTTTACGTAAGGTTGAAAATTACATTGGTTATTTTTTTCCTGCAAAAAAGGATAAATGAGGAGTTTGCGAGTCTCAAACTGATGGACCTTCGAGTGATCACTACTCTGGGTGTTGGAGGATTTGGCCGTGTAGAATTGGTATTATATAATTTCAATGAATCCCATATAGCTAATGTCACTTGTCATTCATTCATTATTTCTAATTATACTGCATGGTTACCTGTTTATTTTGTAAAAAGGTTCAAATACACGGAGACAACTCTCGAGCATTTGCGTTGAAGCAGATGAAAAAGAGTCAAATTGTGGAAACGAGACAACAGCAGCACATCATGTCCGAGAAGCGAATCATGGAAGAGTCCAATTGTGAATTCATTGTCAAGTATGTGTTCTCTACCAATGTTACCAGCAATAGCTTTAATGTCTTGTGGAAACTGCTAGTAAATAATACCACGAGAAAAGGTTTACATTCTGATTTTGAACCTGTACATTAACAAGTCAATGTAGATTGGAACTGCATTCGTAGAGTACATTTAAGTTAAAATTTTTCGATAAGCTTCCATAGCTCTTTAAATATTTCGCAGTAACATTTGATTTATATTTCTGGCCTCGAATACAAAATGAAAACACTTTGCAATGCACATTGTGTTATTTATTTAATCGTTTATTGTGGTCCAACTGGTATTGCATTTATTGTTTGCGGTTCTTGTTGACAGACTTTTCAAGACATTCAAGGACAGAAAATATCTGTATATGCTAATGGAAGCTTGCCTTGGTGGCGAATTATGGACCATACTGCGGGACAGGTACTGTACTATAATTCATTACCTATCTTGCATGTACAGACTTCTGGTTACAGTGAAATGCCAACAACATCTTCTTTAACGCTGTCTGAAGCCGATGCATGAATGTCTGCCAACTTTCAAGTGCCACAATAATGTTATTAAAACTTTCAAACTTTTTTTCAGGGGAAATTTCGATGATGGAACAACACGTTTCTACACAGGATGCGTAGTTGAAGCTTTTGACTATCTACATGCGAGAGGAATCATTTACCGCGATCTGAAACCAGAAAACCTGCTGCTGGGTCCAGATGGTTATGTTAAACTGGTATTGTATTTTGCAAACCTACATTTATTTTGGCAGTTTTACACGTTTTCGTATTAATGCCCAACGTGCATATTTTAGGTGGATTTTGGATTCGCAAAAAGGCTTCCAATGGGTAGAAAAACCTGGACATTTTGTGGCACACCTGAGGTATATGCATTTCACTTAACTGGGAATAAAATGGACTAAGACTAAGTTGCTAGTATTTTACGATCAAAATGAAGCCAAATATAAATACTGTGAATCATTGATAATAAGCCCAGGCTTATTTTTATAATTCTTCCTTGTTGACACGGCTAATTTACAAGACGGGCTTACTTTGTTAATATCAAATCACCGATGATGCGGTTTTGTAATGAAATATGCAAATCTCAATTTCTCATGATAAATTAAATTTGTATGAAAGTATTTTGTTTGATTTTAATGAAATGAAAATTGCACAGTGAATTTTTAGGAATGCCAAGTAAATTATATCAATTCCAACATTAAAGTGTAGCGGTGGAGTCGTGTAGCCCTTATTAGAAGGGCTTATATTCGAGACCGGCTTGTTTTTCCAATTATGATTGTTTTACCCGGCGTATTCTCGAGACAGGCTTTTATTATCGAGGATTTACGGCAAGTTGATGTGAATTTAAATTGTCGAATCTTTGTGCAGTACGTGGCACCTGAAGTTATCCTCAACAAGGGACACGACATATCAGCCGATTACTGGTCTTTGGGTGTTCTCATGTACGAACTCTTAACGGGAACGTAAGTATTTACCAATTTGGAAACGCCAATTAACTGCTGCAGTGAAAATTAAATATGTTGCGTTATCTGGCAGGCCACCATTTACAGGAACAGATCCCATGAAGACCTACAACATAATCTTGAAGGGAATCGATGCCATCGAATTTCCTCGAACCATCACTCGTAACGCGACAGCTCTCATCAAGAAACTGTGCCGAGATAATCCAGCGGAAAGATTGGGATACCAGAGAGGAGGAATAAAGGATATCCAGAAACACATGTACGATGTTTTTGATATTGCATGTGAATAAGAGCAAAAATACCGATTGCATTGACTAATTAACGATGGCATTTTGCATGTTCATCACAGGTGGTTTGAAGGATTTAACTGGGAAGGGTTACGCAATCGGAACTTAGCACCACCAATAACTCCAACAGTAAGTTGTAAAATAACTTCCAAATCTCATACAGTATTAACAGAAATTAGTGTTCGTTTGATTATTTTCGCTGATTTCATCCTAAATCACAACAAATCTGGGCAAGCATTATAAATTTAAAAGTGTAATCATATTCTCAAACATTCTTCTATCAGGAAATGTTGGAACAAAATTTTAATAGATTCATTTGACAAGTGGTTAACCACTACCTAATATGCAGGTCTCGCATTCATTGGATTCTTCAAATTTCGACAAATATCCTGCCGATAGCGAGCCGATCCCACCTGATGATGACAGCGGATGGGACCTGGAATTCTAATTGATCAACCAATGAATCAACAAGTTGAAGTTGTGCCCTGAGCCCGAAGTCATTCAAAAGTTTGGAAACTTTGCGAGAAATTCACCGAGGGGAATCTACACTGAAGCTGAACTACCGTGAATCGTGAATCTAAGCGCTGCGGGAAGCTCGTTGTAAATATTTCCAAATGCCTGGTTGTTTACAGTTTACACACCCTGCTCCACGAAACAGTAGTACCCATTTTCCAACTATGATGCCCATTTACAAAAGCTCAAAAATATCTTGCAACATCTAAGTTTACGCAGTGTTCCAATTGATAATATCATTCCAGTCTGCGGCACTGAAATCTGCACATTATTTTAATCTCAAATAAGCGATTGAATGAGCAAACTAAAATACTGGTTTGCTCAATATTACATTAGAGAATTATTTAAAATCAAAATATGACAATTGGAGCCAACAAAAAAAAAACTTGGCATCAAAGTTTGTAAAATGGAAAACTGTCAAAAGGTTGTAACATTTTTATAAGATATATTATATCCCACATATAAAGAGTAACTACGGTAAAAAGATCTGTAAATAAGTTGTATTTCATTTTAGGAATACGTGACATTTTAATTAAATCATGTATTAAGGCAATCAAGTTTATTTACAAGTCGAAATGAAACTATCTTTTAAAATGCACGGCAATATAAGACGTTACAAATTGTGCAAATATCTTTATAGAACAAACCAAGTTACAACTCCAAACTTATTTATTTTTGATTTTTAACGGCTCCTTTGTTGCATCTTTCTATTTGATATTGCTGTTACCAGAGTTACTTCATTTTTATAATGGAAATAGTACAAGCTGAGCAACATTGCTCACCAGACATTTTTCGAACGATAAAACGTGCCAAATTACAAATAAAATGACAAAATGCACAAGCTTTTGTACGTATTAATCGACAAAATATTGCTCAATCGACTACTGTGCCCATTTTCCCCTTAATATTTGCATAAGGGTTTAAATGTGAGCGATTGCAGCAATTTTCTTGCGTTGTGGGTTTTTTTTTGTGCATCCTCGAGAACATCAACATTAAAATAATTGCAGGTTAACCTTGCAATTTAAATTAAAATATCAGTGTAAGTATTAAATTTTAACAAACGTGATTTTTTAAAGTATTTCTAATTGGACCATTGTGAAGAATATTCAAATTGAATAAAGCTTTGTACTTGCCATGCAGCTAGGTACATAAAATTGCATTTTAAGCATGACTTTCATTTTGTATCTATTTAAAGTAAGTGTGAAAATTTACAATTTGTTGTTTTTCTCAGGATGTAAATATTTTATTTCACTGAAACCGGATATTGACTGGAATTGAAGTGTGTATTTCCTGTCATGGGTATATACATTATGAAAAGAAATCAAGAATGGGTTGTGTTTACTGCATGCAATGATTCAATTTTGTCCAGTTGTTAAACTACTGTTGTTATTATGTACCTATTATTGTACAGTTCTAAATAAAAGTGACAAAAGCGCTTTATGTACTAATAATATTCTTTATCAAACTGGGTGACAATCTCAGAATTTTACTGTGATATTCAGATAATAGTGTCAATTAAAACTTGGAAAACGGAAATTTGCTAATCCTAACTGTGAAAATGCAGGACAAATCACATTCATCAATAGGCCTATTCATCAAGCTTTCACACAAATAAAAATTAAATATGTAGAAACTTTTTATCTTTGAAGTCTAATTAAGTTACTAGAATATTTAATTTTACCGATTTAATTAGCATTTTCATTGCAATAACCATAAATTTGAAATCCTTATGCAGACTTAACGGAATTTAAGTCCATAAATATGTACCTACATGTTATTTATAAATAAAATATTCATTCCGTTCAAGATTTGGAAAAATGGTTGAGTATATTGTAAAAGAAACCTTGTTTATCTTCCTACGCAAACAACATTATGCCATGTTTATGTAAGTCAGTTATCTGATTATCTCCTGCCAAAAAAATTCAGTTCAAAATAATACGTAACAAAACATGCTGAAAAAAATTGTTTGTCTGATGAACTACAATTTTTTCCCCAGTCCTACTTTCAAAACGTTTTATTTTTGGAACAACAAGTCATAGAAATTTGCACATCTTGCAAAATCTCCATATACACAATAAACGCAAGAACATCATAAATTACTTTTCACCTTAGCAAAGATAAATCAGTAGAACTCTATAAATAGCCTACGTATCAAACATTTACTCAGTACAAACACGATTGAAAAAATTTACAAACTGATCGAGTTCTCAATGGAAATTTCTTAAGATGGCAATGACAGTGAAACCGGAAACTTTAAACCATTGTCAAAACTTCAAATATAATTGGGAAATTTCCGCATCAATTTTTCCCTTCCGGATTTGTCATTATTGTCTCATGCTAATATAGCACAGTTTCTGTGTTCCTCCCACTTCACAGACAAAAAAATAAGGGCGGAGCTTGGGGACAACGCTTATTCTGGGACATGAGGACATGACAGACAGCATTTTAGACAGTGTCGGACGGAAAATTACTTACACATAGTAATTCAAAACAATCTTCAACGAAAACAAGAAAACTAGGAGAGTTTGAACGAGGTCATGCCCCATTCAAACAAGGTACTTTTCCACAACTCGCATCAAAACAAACCCAATTTACGTGACCAAAGTGGGAGACATCTGGTGGCAAACGGCTGAACTATACGTGGACCCAAACAGAAGGTGGTCCCAAAATTCAATGAATTAGTAAATCCAGTGATTTTGATACTAAATGGCCCAGTAATATCTATCCCTATTGAAATAACTCCATTCGAAAGGATTACACATTTAAATAGTGATTATTTTAATAGTTTTTAAATCTAAATCAAATCCAACAATTTCATTCAATAAAATAATCAATCATTATATTATATTAAATATTCAGACCTTTTGCAGCACGTTTACAAAAACTGAAATTAATTATAGCTTCCTTCGCTAAAGCGTATCAAAAAATTTAGCTAATTTTGAATATTCAATAGACATTCTAAATAATTAATTATGTACACTGTTAACAACTAATTAATTATTAATGTAGGTGCAAGGTCTATAAATAGAGTAATATATAATTGAACTTATTCGAAGATTTCATTAGCAGCTAGTCAAGGTATTTAACATACTGTATACTCATGCATCACTAAACTAGAGGTTATGTAAACAGAAAAATGACGCAACTTTATTTCAAAGCTCATCGTGTTGCGCAATATTTCATATAACCGTCTGAATGAAAAACAAACATTACATGCATTTATACAAACTTACACACGTTTTTCCAACGAGAAATCCAGCTGACTAATGACAAATAATAATGCTTTCAAGACAAAACTAAAACTGGTTCACCAGTTCCTTATAAATGCAAACACTTGGAAAATAACATAATACACGAGATATTATTATGGCAAAAAGTACAGAATGTCAGCAGTTTTGGAATTGCAACTTCATTGCATTGTAATGAATATCATGCAAGAAAGTTGCATCGCAATTATATTTATTAGAATTACAGAAAATAAAGCGATTGACATCAAAATAAAGGCTGAAAAATATCGAAATTGTGGCGGGAATCTTGACATTGCTAAATTTGCTTAATTGGTTATTAGAGCAATTTGACAGTGGAATTTGTTTTTATAATGTCTCAGGCAATTCATTTCTAACAAAATTATCAATGAAATTAGAAAGGTCTACTTTTATTCATTCATTAAATCAAAAACTAGAAGTACATTTTTGCCAATATGCATTTCTCTTTCATATTTTTCAGTATTAATCACTTTTAAATTCCTGGAACAAATTTTGCAACAAATTAAACAATCCTTTCCATTGCATTTTGAATATGGTATACTTTTTCGGAAAAATCATTAAATATTAGGAAAAATATACTTACAGAAAGTTGGACACGGAAATAACCATCACATACTTAATAGAATCCATAATCCAAGTGCAAGAAAATGTAAACAAGTTGCATGCTTCTAAAACGTGATCTTAAGGTGCCAAAAAACATAGAAATCTTTTGGATCGAACCAATGGGACCATAGAAAACGGTTTTTAAACCGCGCGTGATGGAAAATCACAGTTTAGGAATGTATTCAGAAAATTTCCAGCTCAACTTGCTGTCACTCAGCGTCTGAGCTCCGCCCATTTACGGCTAAACGACCGCCCATCCGTTCTATATAAACCACAATCCGTCACCAAAACTACATACGCTTTCATCAAGCTTCATTCGCTTGTACTACCTCTCAGCTCTGCTAAAACTACGAGATATCACTCCGAAAACCACCTACACATTCTTCATTTCAACAACAGTCAACATCAACAGTCAACGATTGCCGCTAGACATTTGGTCTCCAGCTAGTCTACAACTTGTAAGTATCCTGTCGTTTTTGAAACTGTATTGCGCAAGATCGACCGCCACGCAACATGTGGTGACGACACCCATGCTTTTGCTACCGGACGGGTGCAAGATGTTGCAAAGCGGTTCGGGGCTCGCAATAGTATGGCCTTGTGAAACGGATGGGGGACATTACCCGTGTTTTACGCATAGGGGAAAAAATAATTTCAAAAAATATTGCGCAAGATCAAGTTCCACGTAATACAATGTAAGAATATTGCGTGAAAGCGCACTTTGAAATTGAAGGGGAAGGGGGGTGTGACTGCCTGAAACCGGTATTTTACAGCATGAATCGATATCTCAGCTGGAAAATAATTTTTGTCTTTACGAAATAATAAAATGGAGGAAAATAATCTCGTTTTGCAGCTTTGATTAGCACACAGTAGATAAAGCGTCATTCATTTGCTTTGCTTATATACAACTTAAAATGAGGTGGTCCATATGGTTTTTATCTTAATATATAACCTTTTCGTGCAACTTTATTGCACCGAGGTCGTCGCTCTGCAATATCCCTTCTTGCTCATCTAGCTATGAATTGCATGAAAAACCGCGACGTGCAACTTATTTCAAGCAAGACCTCTACAATAAATTTACTGCCCACACGAATTTTACATTCTTTTTATGAATGATAACGCAGACATGGAGCTCTTACCTGTTTCCTGTAGCTCATTCCGGATGTATTGCGCTTTCTAGGTGATTCCCAAGTGAAAGTTTTTGTTGCGAAATTCTTCATTGAGCATCATGGCAGGAATCAAAGTCAATAGTCCTAATGTGGTGTACCAGAAGGATTACATCTTCTCCAAGTACAACTACGAGACAACGAAGGTTGATGTGGACGATTGCACGTACAAGGTGAGACAGTTTCCCTTTTATACCTCAGTTCAAGCTTATTGTTATGCAAAGTTTCGTAATGGCAGCGACCAGTACTTTTCAAAAAATGCATGCAAACGTTCGATTCGTTGAAGCCTTGTCGTTGAAGCGCCGCAGCGCCCTCTACAGTACTCTGCATCATCTACTTTTTTTTACATACTTCTGCATAATGTGTAGCTTTCCTTAAAATTAAAGAATAAAAAATGAATGCATGAAAAATAATTAATTTCATTCTGACACAAAAACTAAGAATTTAACGCTTCAGGATATCACAGCAAATTAACATTTTTATATGCAATCATATTTCATCGTGCTAAAATGTACATTTAATTACAAATTAAATAATATCATTTAATTGTTAATAAACGCGAAGTAAATTTCATTCGCAACAATGCATGGCCAAGTGGTCTCTATAGCGGGATTTATGATTAATGCATATGTAAATTATTGGGGTAATCTGGAATGGTCCTATGGTAACTTGCATTTAAATAATGCAATACCAAATTAATAATTAGGAATAAATAAATGCAGGCTGAATGTTTACATGTAAAAGAGTTTAAAGCTAATATCCTTGCATTCTATAGCTTGCAATTTTTTTTCTGATCATCGAATTTTTTTTGGACAGGTCACTCCTCAGTCTGTGCAGATGATGTTTAGAACTGAAAGAAAAACTCCACGTTTGGGAGTTATGCTTGTTGGATGGGGAGGTAATAACGGCAGCACTGTTACGGCTGCGGTCATCGCTAACAAGATGAACGCCTCTTGGATGACCAAAGAAGGCAAAATAGTAAGTTTTAACTATACACTGCAGTAAAAAGAAAAATGCCTAATTATTAAAAAAAAAACTACAGAGTGCCAACTACTTTGGATCCTTAACCCAAGCTTCCACTCTTTGTCTTGGGAGTGGACCTGCTGGAGATGTTTCCGTACCATTCAAAGATATCCTGCCAATGGTTCACCCTAATGACATCATTTTTGATGGTAAACCCTCAAAATTCATAGCTCGAGAAATTGAATCCCGGTGAAAGCTTGTTCTAAATCAATCACTGTATATCAGGATGGGACATCTCTTCCATGAATTTGGCCGATGCTATGGAAAGGGCTAAAGTTATCGATTACGACCTACAACGCCAACTGAAGCCCTACATGGAAACAATGAAACCCAGGCCATCGGTGTATTTCCCAGACTTCATTGCAGCCAACCAGGCTGAAAGGGCCGACAATGTTCTCAAAGGTGCAACACTTTCTTTTATTTTTGTGAAAGTGCATAGTGTTTATATTCTCAAACTAAACTCTTAATCGTAGGCTCAAAATGGGACCAAATGGAACAAATACGCAGAGACATCCGCGATTTCCAAACCAAACAGGATTTAGACAAAGTTATAATCCTTTGGACTGCAAACACTGAAAGGTTCAGCAATATTCAGGAGGGATTGAATGACACTGCTCAGAATCTCATGCAATCCATAAAGTCGAACGCAAGCGAAGTATCTCCTTCGACGTTGTTTGCGGTCGCAAGCATTTTGGAAGGAGTAAGGACTGCTCTAATTATAATGAATGCTTCATGTAGCTGAGCTACGGAGGTATTTAAATCGCAATTTCTCCATGATTCCAGTGTGCATACATAAATGGATCTCCTCAAAACACATTCGTACCTGGCGTGATGGAGATGGCGGAAAAGTACGGCGTTTTCATAGGTGGTGACGACTTCAAATCTGGCCAGACCAAGATCAAATCTGTGTTGGTCGATTTCTTGGTCAGTGCTGGATTGAAACCAGTCTCTATCGTCAGTTACAACCACTTGGGTAATAATGACGGCAAGAATCTGTCCGCTCCGCAACAGTTCAGATCCAAAGAGGTAATGTTGTCTTGTGAATCGAACTCTGAGAAAGTTCTCTGGATTAATACCAATTCCCCATGCATTGTTTTGCAGATCTCCAAGAGCAATGTTGTTGACGACATGGTTCAATCCAACCATATTTTGTACAAACCTGGCGAGAAACCAGATCACTGTGTAGTCATAAAGTACGTGCCATACGTTGGCGACAGCAAAAGGGCCATGGATGAATACACGTCTGAACTGATGCTGGGCGGTCACAATACCATTGTCCTGCACAACACATGTGAAGACTCGTTATTGGCCAGCCCAATCATCTTGGATCTAGTCATCTTGACAGAAATATGCCAAAGGATAAGGTAATTTGCAAGCAATTTCAACTGTACTGTGCTAGGCCTAATTATTGAGCTTGCAAAGAAAGTACTTAATTATTTTTTCCTCCATTTTAACAGCTTTAAAGTTGGTTCGGAGCCACATTACCAATCTTTTCATTCCGTGCTTTCCATGCTGAGCTACCTATGCAAGGCTCCACTTGTTCCAAAAGGTGCTCCAGTGGTCAACGCTCTCTTCAAGCAAAGATCGTGTATTGAAAACATCTTCAGGTGGGTTATGTTACACTACATAACTGATTATAATACCGCACCATTTCGTAGTTTGAAATTTAAATTTTTGGGATGTAAATTTGATAGTCGTGCATTGTTTTGCCTATGTTGCAGAGCTTGCATCGGTTTGCCACCACACAACTTCATGGCGCTTGAACATCGCATGACACAACCACAACTTCTGACAAAACATGCCAAATCAACTGCCATCGAAACGCAGAAGCCAGCGGTGAAGAACATGAAGGAAATGAACGGGTACCAAGCTCAGATCCTGGTCAACGGCAGCCACGACTACTCGAATGGGCACGACCAACTAAATGGATATGGACACTAACCTCTGTGCAATTTCTAGTTTAGTCCTAATTATGCACATTCAGTATTTAATTTCTTAGTTATTTTAAAATTCGCATATTTAAACATTGAATTCTTTGTACCATTATGTTGGTCGAATTTTTACAGCAAGATCATGTATCATTTATTGCAATATTTTCTCGAATAAAGGGCTAGCCTAAAAGAATTTTGCAGTGTACAATTTCAATCCACTTTCTTGCATTTCCTTTGCCGCAACAAGCTGAATGTACTACCAAAAGCTTGGTGAAACGTGGGAATCATCGGAACACGTTCCTCCGTGCCATGCAGGGTTTCGGAAGTGCTCGTCATAAAGGCAACAAAATGGCATCCATTGTGCATTATAAAAATATTAAACTTTCAAAGAAATGTTTAGTTTGGATTGCAGTTCCACGATATCATTTGCGATTGAATCTGGTGTCAAGGAGGAATGAAAGCGAGTTATGGGCTTGCCTTCGCCATCTATGAGAAATTTCTCCCAGTTCCAACGTATGTCCGAATTTTTAAGAGGCTTGTAAGCAAGTTTGGAAACGTCAGAAAACTTTTCTTGGGTTGTGGGACAAGATTCCTAAAATGAGTTATGTTTAATATTAGTTCGATATGATCAGGTAAATTTCGTGTTAAATGAAGTACAAACCTTCAAAAATGTGTATAGAGGATGTTCAGATTCTCCATTAACTTCAATTTTTTCAGTGAGAATAAAGTTGGGTTCGAAACCATTTCCAGGTCTAACATGCTTGATACAGTTGAAAATTTCATCTGCATTTCCTCCAGGTTCTTGCTGTGTGCGCATTACACGAACAAGCAAAATTCAGATTTCATAATTTAACACACATGGGGAAAATTACTTGTCATATGGGTTACTGTACGTGTGACATTTCAGCAGAGTTTTAACTTTTTTGTGTATACTCGTATTCAAAATTACTTTTGTTGCAAGCTTAAACTTCACTATATTCTCTTTCATTTCCTTTCATCATCTATATCTTTAAAAACTTGCACGAAATTGTAAAAATAGACGGGGACTTTGACATACTAGGTTATATCTCATGTTTGTGAAAAGGAAAATAAAAAGTAACTTGCCTTTGCAAACTGGTTGCATGGAAATCCTATGATTACTAAATCTGTGTAATTAGTTTGTAGTACATTCATGTCGGGGTATTGCTTTGCATAACCTCAAAAAGTGGCAACGTTCACAAGCAGCAACATCTGAAACAATAATTTGTTGGGAAATATTTTATGCAGTAAATTTTCTTCCTTAATATATTTTATTATGCTATAGCACAACTTCGCAATCAACGATATATGCATGTTCATTATTTCACTATACGTATGTTGTATAGCAACAAAGCACACGGATACGATATATAAAAATGTACGCACAGAAAGCGAGTCGAATTTTTATTACATTGTAATGAGCCGCAATGACGTCATACAGCTAGGTGTAACTTTTCTTTCTCATATTTTTAGTTGTGGTTGTCATATGATAGGGGCTTAATATAATTGCCGAAATGAAAACCTGCAACTAATCACGTACAAGCTGCATGCCTGCATACGAATATACATTTTGCAGTCGTACCACCTTAATTTTAATCAATTTAATTTACCAAACTTTTCATGAAAAAGTCTTTTATGCTGAATACATATGTAAAATATATAATTCAATTGGAACAAACGCAAAATAATGCAAGGATAAAACTGAAGGAAACTTAATTTGTTGCTGTGAGCACTGGAACCTTGATGTGATTAACAATTAAATAGCATATATACCAATATATCGAAATTTAATTTGCGATCGCTGCAAAGTTGTAAAGAAATAAAGCTAATTTAAGAAAAGTGACAAAGGTATAATGGATAACAGCTTATAAATGAGCCTCACAGAACATAATGAAAGAAATTTAATTCAAAGTATCAATTACAAAACAGCTAGTTTAGTTTACCTTTCCATGGTAATCAGCAAAACTGATGTTGCGATCACCAAATAGAGTTGTGATGTTAAAATCATGTACGCTGCCGTTGCCTTCAACTTGACAATTTTGTCTCAAAGACAGCATTTTTGAAGACACCAGCCCAGACATCATTATTAAAATGGCTGTCATTATGAGCGGGGGCCCATTGCAGGCCCCAAAAGCCATCTTGGATCCTTCCCTTCTATTCCCAGAACACAGCAATGTTCTAAAATGAAGCCAACAATTAATTTGCTCTCACACCTAAATTTTCAAAATGCCAAAGACTTCAACAGGTTTATATACAAATCTGATACCCACCCGTCACGTGGTATGAACAACTCCTATTGGTAAACTACTGCATGTTGGTGGATGGTCACACTATAATGAATTGCATGGGAAAACCATTTCCTTTTATAGTTTTTGTGTTCCAATATTGTTTGGAAATCTCATACAAAAATGTACAAAATTACTTATATAATAATAGATCGAGAAAAACATTACCATATGTTTATATTGTCATGTTTAATTATATATACCAGAAATTGTTTACCATATAATTTTATACAAATTGAATTTTCACTATCATATTCGTAATATTCACGAGTATACTGTAAATGTAAATGTAAAAAGCGAGAACAAACTTTGCATCCGTCACATTTTGTTTCTTATTTGTTATATCCAATAACGAACACCATTGTTGTATATAATATCATCAAAGTTTAGTCTTGTCATTTCCACACGCATTGTTAATTGTAAATAAAGTAACATGCGAAAGAGTGAATCGGCAGAAGGATATCAGATACAAAAAAATGAAGGTTTACTATACAAATGATCAGAATGCTTCACAAAAAATAGCATTTCACACGATTCCAAAAACCATGACGGGAGAACACAATTGTAATAATATCAGTCATTAATTTGGCAACAGTTGATTGCAATACGAGTATTAAGTTCGCCAAATTATCACGCAAAGATTAACAGTGTCTACAATTACTTTCACCACATCTGCATTGTTTATTGCTTACTACATATGTATAAGAATTATTAAAAAAAATAAATTATAAACTTAGTAATGTTGGATTAAAATATATCAGGACATATGTCAGGTTATTTTGCTGAAATTATTAAAATAACGGATTGTGCCATTAACATATTAAATTGTATAATTAAATTTATGTTTCAAATGAACTTGCTGAATCCCATAAATGTTTATATAAGTATTGCCAAGTGATAATTATGAATTGCTTTAGGAAATGCTACATTATGTTCACCATCTTAGCATGCAAACAGTGAAAACAATTACATTAAGATGCGCGGTAAAAGTAATTTGAAAACAATTGGTTTACTTAGCGTATAACAAGACGAATTTCCATACATTCTTACGCCCAGATTTCTTATATTTGTTACGCGAAGTGACATTGGTAACAAAATAATCTGCCCAAGCCCAAGTCATAAGAATTCTGTTAATAGCCTTGTATGGCATAATAACCAGGATTTGTTGACAATGACGTCAACATGACTCAAGGTCTAAAAGTAACAAATTTGTCATTCTATATAGCTATTTCTGATTATTTCAATGTCATTTGGTTTACTGTATCGTACTACGTGAATGCCAATGATAGAAACACGAGTTAAAATAATTGCATCACTGGTAAAGGATTTTAAATGACGTTGGACCAACCAAAATCAGTCATCTTGCGCTTGGACAGAAAATATAGCAATAAATTGCCACAAAAGCACAACAAGATGATTCTGTCGTCTTTATGAACTTAATGACAACAGACATATTATAAAAATCTGTTTAAAATCGACATAATTCGCTATGGTTTATCTTCGCTTAACATGATCTTGATATCACACAGAACAATTAAGGGTGAAGACAAAGTTCCTATAAACCCATGTCCCCAAAAGCTTAGGTTTTTAAGTTTGTCCAGAGAGTTTTTACTCACCCTGTATATAGCCAATAATTCTTGACTGGTGTAACTGAAATTTTGATGGTTTTATTATTCTGCGCATGCCACTACAGGGATCCAATGCATAATTACCACCTGCATTTCACGCCCTTTGCATCTGTGATATTGATCAAATATCATATACAGCCCAGATATATCATAGCATCCTTGTTACACAACGCCAATAACCTTTACACCTTCAGGCATCTTCCGGTCCTCAGGGTCTCTCACGAGACCATTGCCGATTGGCCCTTTTGCGGTAGCTTCTTCGCCATTCATACTTGGATGAACCCCCAAATTATCAGCTGCCAAGTTCACCTCAACGATCGTATCAATGCTGTTCACTGAGATGCCCCGAAGTATCTTCTTTGCGGCTATGGACTTAAAAGATGCTTCGATGTCGAATGATTCATTGATCGAAGGCGAAGGAGTGAGCGCTGCATCCGAATTCACCAACTTGGCATTGTTAAGAAGTTGTCGTTGTTGCTGCGCCTGTTCTTGCACCATCTTAAGAGTGGTAAGCTTCCTGGGAGGACATACACCAATAGCAGCTGGAGCTTTGGCATTGCCGTTCACGTGGAACATGTTCATCTGCCTTCCTTGGGAACCTGTTGATCCTGGCATAAGAGCTGCTGATGCCTTGGCAGCAGAACTTGAAGGGTTATCGTTGTTCATGGCAGTTTTAGAAGATTCTACTCCATGGACAGACCATCGGTTCATCTGTTTCGATGAGCCGTGCCTTCTCGGGGAGCTTGGCGAGATGGATAAGCAGTTCTCCTCAGTGTTCTTCACCTTGTCTTCTTCAACAGCTACACGTCTGGGCTTCTCGGACAAGGTCCCCAAAGTCGACCTATCGGAGCCCATTCGTGGTGACCTAGTCAGTTGCTGGATAGGCATGCAAGAGGAAGAAGCTGGTGGGTTGGAAGCTGGATTATATCTGTTACTGGTTGTCTTGCAAGACACAGGCGTCGAAGTGGACAGTGGAGCAGCCGATGGAAGTAAGGGGCCATTGCGCTTGCAGGAAGCAGGTGAGGCCTTGTCGCTGCTGGAGTTCTGAGACTTGGTGTGTTTTCTTGGAAGACTGGCGGAGCGTGAGGAAGATGGTGTAGTATTGGAAGAGGAAGGAACAAGAGGAGAACTTGTCTGGTGGCGTTTGTCCACGTGACACGACTCCAAAGTGGATGATCGGCTTCGGTGTCTGTCATGTTCTCTCAAGCGACTCAAACTGTCTGCCTTGCACTTCGATCGATAACAACACATTGCATCCAGTTACATTTCCCCAATATAATAGAGTATCTATAACCAACTAATACTAGGGTTTATAAGACAACAAAATGTCTTTCTTGTAAGTGTTCTCCAGTGTTCAGCCATAGCCCAGTACATTATATTGGCCAGGCATGATTTGGTGAAAGAATGCAAATGAATTTAATAACTAAAATTTGAGTATGTATTCCTTATTTAAAATATTGAAAACCGGATCTTCTTGTAAAAATGAAAGAACACTTGCATAGAATTATAAAATTCCAATCAAAGCTCTAAAATTCTGAAAATATAAGTAGCTTTGAATTCTGAAATTTCTTTCAGGATGTTCAAAGATCGAACATTGTTTTCGCGACGCAAATATGCAAAATCGTAATGATAATATAATTAAACACGCATCTTTTTACCTGTTTAAAATTATAGCTTTTTCTTTCGACATACTATTTAGAATAAGCTAAATGATGGACGTTTCAATGCCACAAAAAACCTATACAGAAATACACAATCATGCAAAGACATACAGCAAAAAATCAATTATAACTAAAAGTTACACGATAATAAGAATCTAGTTTGTCTCGAGTAAAGAATGACAACTATACACACAACGTATAAGGAACGATATTTCAAGCTGTTTCCAGTGACACGTTTTCATTTTGTTTTAAGATTAATTCAAGGTACGGTACGTGTACCTGGGGATGGGGATCTCACAATCGCAGGCACAAGGCAGCAACAAGTCGCTGAAATTAAGGCTTAGCATCTTACAGTGTAGGCTTGAGTTACAAACATTCGTCACTGGAAGAGCCTGAAACTAAACGAAATGCACACAGCGGTGAGCATGCACATGCAAACACCGTGTACATGTGCCATATTTTGTCTATTTACTCGTACTTTTTCATCTAACTAAACACTACACTAAATCACCGAACTTCTATGCATTTTCTATATACCATGTAGGCTTTCATTCTGGGTGAATGAAATTCATTATCCTAAATTCCGAAAAGATTTACATTTCAAAATGGTTGCATGATATTTTAGGCCAAGTAGGACCCAACTGCCCCACGTATAAAATTTGGGAATCACTGTCGCTATCAAATCTCAGTCTCAATTAATCAAGGAACTTCTAATATTTTAAAAAAGACTAGAAACTAGTGGGTCCTGTTGATAAAATGACAACCTATAAGGAAATCATTTAGAATCTCAATGAAGCCTAACTAGATCTACAAACTATCACAGTCAATTGTAAAAACTAGCTCGATCCTAGCTTCTTCAGAATATTATAGTGTATAAATCTAAGTAAACCGTTTTATAAATGTGAATTAATGGCAGTGAAAAATGTAAAAAAAAACTTGGTTTGCAGCACAATAAAAATTGGCAGAGCAGGAAGATAAAATGTAGTTGCCAACACCAGCAGCCAACAAACCAGATTGCAACATCCACATGCATATTAATTACATCTCATCATGCCACAGCAAACAATGAATCACTTGAATCCAGGCCAATTACGATTTAGGAAATAACATGGGACATACTTTTCACTTTTGCCATTTCCTTGTAAAATAAATCATATTCATTTCACGAAGTACTATGATGTTTTCCAGAAAATAATGTTAGACTGCTACATCTAGACTTCATAAATATTTAACAAATGTGAATCCATATAAATTGAAGCCGAAGTTGGAATTACCACTTCCTGGTTTCAAATTTAATAAATGAATTATACGCGCTAATTTCACTTGTAGCCCATATAATTTCCCATATTGTTTATAAACAATACTGGCAGGATGCAAATCTGATTACAGGGAATTGTCCACTTTAAAACCTAATTACTGTATAGCAATTGCATTATAACTTCTATTTTATATGGATGCATTGATATTAAAATTTCAAAAAGGCAAACTTAGTGGAAGAAAATATGATTTCAACTTTCAGTATATAATACTTCTTCCCAAGTTCATTTTGAGAAGACGCCGTAAGATGGCATCACAAGTCGTTGGACGTTCTATATATGGAAATTTACAATTTGTGCATAAAAAACGTGTATATTACATCATATTTTAGTGCGTAATTGCAATATATTTTTGAAAAGCATGTCCTCATGTTCCAATTAATTAAACGCGCCAGCAGTTGTTTTCCAGACTCCAAAGCTATAACTGCACAATTTGAATTCAGTGCCAAAGCATGAACGGGTAGAGACTGTATTCGGCCGCAAAGAAGTTGGTATAGTTAAAGAACTTGTCTCGCATCTTATCGTTGGTTACCTTGAGTGGTGATGCGGAAACGGAAGAAGGCAACAAACAAGACGTGGCTGTGTAATGGCTTTGGCTGTTGGTGATAGCATTTTGAGTGTTGGTGCAGGACACAGTTTGGCAGGAGGTTGATGTGGTGGACAGAGTGCCCTTCGTAAGGGCCACGCAAGTGGGCTGGTAGCTGATAGTCGTCTCCTTGGCATGCAAGTGGTTAGAAGATGCTGAAGAATCAATGGTCTGGGTGCTTCTAGAGTGAAATGGAATCACTCCACTATCACTCCACTCCAAAGGAGGGAACTGAGCCGAAAAGGATGCAACGTGCTTTGCCGGAGATTTGCTTCTTTTTCTCCGCTTCGAACTGCTCCTTCGGAATAACTTGGAAAACATTGATATCTTCTCTCCTGTTTCGCAAATGCAACAGTAAAAAACACTACATTATAAGCAAGGCAACCTTATCCAATCTTTAGCTGGTTGGGCCACACAGTTGTGTATAAAAATACAGAAAACATATTGATAAAGAAAAACATTCATGACGACTACTGCAATTACCAAAATGCCGAAGTAGGATGAATGTCGAAATTTTGACATTTATTATAGTGCTTAAAGGTAAGAAATTGAAAGAAGAAATATTAAAATGACCCATTTGTCGTCTGAATTCATAAGATGGTATAGCAAAAAGATAATTGCACTGACTCTCATTCAAACTATGATGACAGCTTATTCGGTTTGACCTGGTTTAGAGAAAAGATATTTGGAAGCTGGCCATTTAACGTACCTGAGAAATATTCGCTCACATTTTGTTCTGAACTGTCAGTTGCAACACAAGGCCAGTGATTTGCGCATTTTCATAAACTGCTTTAAATGCTTAGTATGAATGAAGCTTCTGCTGATTATAAAAATATCTGTAATTTGGCATCTGTATAATGAACATTAAAACAAAAGATATTACAATAAAAAAATAACTTTTTGTCATTGAAACCGATTGAATTTTAAAATTTATGGAATCCATCCAGCTTCATATAACCTAGCTTCAGCTACTAAATAACTAATTTAGCACTTAATAAATTTCAGACGAAAATGCTGTCATTTCATTCCTTACCAACAGCTGGCTCATAATCCCCAAAATCGTTACAGAATCAATAATTCAGTGAGGGGAGTGCCTTTGATTACTTGGCAATTGTGAAAGGCAACATTTGGTAAAATACAGAAGTCGTCTTAAAATGACAAAGATATTAACATCTAATTAAAAACAATTTAAAAAAGGAACCGTTATATTTTAATCAGTTACTCAGTAAAATATTGCAAATTGATATTCTGTTTTCAGGACTTCAATTTTGACGTCATAAAGTAAAAGCAAAGTATGAATAGTCCCTCCCACTATTATTAGGCGAAACAAACATGATTTTACGTTTATTCCTCTAGCATCTTCAATTATTTTGAAAGCTTTTGGAGATATTAATCGTGAAGATATATTGAACACAAGGCAGCATTCATTGCGACTGAGATTAGATGCCAGCTAGACTCGTGCTCGGGGTTCTGAACAGAGTACTTTTAGATCTTTTCTTGACCCAACCAGCATCTCTCCAAAATGACAAATACTGTGTCGTATATGCGGGACCTTTGTCGATATCTTGATGTGCAAGACTCGACTTGAGATTGATATCTTTGATGAGCGACTTGCTCTTTTCGGGTGACATTTTCATCGATTCGCTTCTTGTGAAGAAACCATCTGCATCTAGAGACTTGTGCTTGTCCTTTCGGGACAGGCGCAAGGATGCGTATCTTTCCGACTTCGATGGAGACATCTTAACATCTGCAATTGAACAACAATAGATAAGCAACGAAAGGGTCACAGTCAAGCTCGATTTAATTAGCTTTGACACGAATGACGAACCTCCTTTGGCCACCAACATAGCCATGGCTGTGTCGTCTCGGATGGTCTGAACAGACCGAGTGCATGTTGTTGAATAACTAGAAGAAGACTTTGTGGGAGAAAGGTCATTACCATGAAGTCTGTGCATGGCTTCCTCGTTTGTTAATAGCATTGGTCTTTCAGGTATAGGACCCACTGTGGTCATTAGGTACGTTTCGGGTGTAACGATGAAGTACCCGTCTCCAGTGTGGTAAATCTGTGCAAATTCACGCTCACATTTCATTTCATTCAAACAGTAGACGACATTAGCGAAATCTGGCGACAAAAGTAACAGCTGTCTCAAATATACAAGCGACCCAATATACTTTTATATAGACAGTAGACGTGTGCCTATATTATATTGCATAATTTGCATGGATGATAAAAAATACAAATCAGATTTCCTTTTTAGTGTCTTCGTTCATACTCAACAGTTCATTCGTGATTTTTCGAGGCTTATACACTTTCTAACTTTATATTTTATATTGCTTTTTCATGTTGCATATTATGATGTATGGCATTCATAATAAATCATGTCCTTGGAAAATTTCAGCATTTTGCTAATTCTGCAAATAAAATATGTCTGATCCTTTGAGTTCATTACTTTTTTGTCGTTGTTTAGGAATGCAATATCTGTTTCTACCTATTGTTTTGCATCTCAAAATTTCAATTAAATATAATTAAAGCATACAAAACCATTTTAATATTCTATATTTGATTGTAAATTACAATGTACAAATATTCCCAAAACCAGTATATAGGCACTGTATTATTTCTGTGTCCAGAGTTTTATTAAACCTTCTTTAATTTCGATGTGCATAAACTGTCATGAATGCATTTCAATAGTTGCAATACAAAAACATTTTGTTGTTACCACCACTGTATACGTATTCGTGTTGAATTATTCGGATTGAGTTGTATGCAATTAATTCTACTGTCACTAAGCTCTTTCGATTTCGAAAATTTTATATTTTCTGCTTTTTATACCATCAGCACAGCACGTATACAGGCTAGATGTATTAGGAATAAAGTTCGTTGTACATTGTCTAGACAGTCTACAACTTTCCTAACATTATGCCTAGTTCAACTACAATAAAATTAAGTGTTGTAAATTTTGTTGATAAAAAAATATGCAAATAGAAACGTGTTACGCTTTTTAACATATTGGATTTCATTAATAATACATACTGTATATACGTAGTTGTCTTGCATTCACGCAGTGCGAATATTAATTTAAAAATCGGTGGTTTCAATTTTAAAAGTCGGTGTACCTACCTGAAACGCAATTTAATTAAGAAATACTTCCAAACGTGAACTCAAGACAAGTAAATGTATACAAAAACTACTGCACTTGACCTCGAAAAATGAAAAGAGCGTCATTTTCGTAAATTTCAATTTAGCTAAATTAGCTGCACCTATAAAACTCCAACAAAAGAGTTTAACTTTTAGGTACCTAATCACTTTCGCACGACTTTAATTAACTTAGGATTTGGTTTGGGATTTCCTACATACAACGGATAAAGATCGGCGTTTTCGCAAAATGATTCCACAGTGAAGCAAAGTAATGAGCAATTATATGTATATTAATAATTTAATTCATACTCACTTTCCGATCTTTAATGAGCTTGCCAAGTGCACTGTAAACAATGTCCTCGTTGGGAACAATCATATCGCAGAAGTGTTCAGTGAGACGACAATGCAACACACTTAAAGATGCAGTTTCATTAGCTGAATTCATCTTGGAGATGACAAGGCAAAGTGCTTCTGGTAAAGGAGTGAATTGAGTCTGCGCAATAACTTGAATTTCCATTCCACTTATATCCCCTGTAACAATTAATAGAAATAAAAATAAAAATTACTGGTGAAAATCGACAAAAATCCAATGTCATTGAAATACTTCCCCAACTTTTTAAACTGATAAATTACTGTATGAATAGTCGATAATCTTTCTCGTCAGCAGTTTTGTTGACAAAATTACTCGATTTTTTAGACAAACATCTTAATTCGATTTAAAACAATCACATATCAATTCTTTATTATCTTAATACAAAATCCTATCGTATGATACCTCATTATTGCGTTAATTTCTATAAAAATGTACTTTATTGCATGGGCAGAATCATGATTATCCATCATGCAGATGGTCCTGTGCTTGACGGATAATCGAGGTTCCATTGTACATACAAACAGTAAATAAGACAAAAAAAAATGTGAATTCATGCACAATATAATAGAAACGATTTCATGCTGTTAATCAGTCTGAAAATCGTGTTACATTCGTAGGAAATAAATCAAAACTGCCGGAAGGGAACAAAACCTTAAATGTACATGTTTTTTCTGCAACTTCTTACTATAAAAAGCAAAATCTTCTTATCGAGATGAAGCATAAATACAGATCATTTACAACTATGGTTTATGAATAGGAATTTGAACCCCGTTCATAATCAAAAACTGCCAAATTGTTGCCGTGTAAATATTCAAAAGGAGGAGATTCTTAAGTACTAATTTATTCACACGGTCTATCTATAAAGAAGTATGCAAATTTTTAATGTAATGCAGTTTTGCTGGGAGCATGTAATTCCCAAAAAATGCCTTTAGCATGTCTTCTGAATATGTTTCGGATCGATAACTCTGTAGGCTTATTGAAGAGTTCAAATTTTCTTATGCTAAAATGTCTTAAAAAACTATATCACGTCTTCATCCGGAATTTGAATTGAATTGGAAAAGATGCAACTACATTTTTTATACAATCATATTTTTTTTTTCTCCTTACATTGGGAGATTCGCTTCGAATCACGCATTTAATTCCATTTTTGTGCACATTAAAAGAAATCGCGGCCATCTTGAATTCCTTCAACGTTTAATTTCCGATCAATGGACAAATCTTTCGTAGAAAACGGATTTCTGCGTTGATATTATTGGGGGAAAATGTGGAAAAACAAAAAAAGGAAATGACAAATTGCATCGAGGAAAAAATAAACGTGCTTCGCATACAGAAAATCCAAAATGGCGCCCAAAGAAAAAATAAATGAAAACGTCCTGCCATAAAAATTCTCGCACCAGGATCCTATACTAATTTGAATTTCACACACATAAGTCTGCTATATTTTCATGCATATAGGTATATGCACATACAACGTCTGGCAAGAGCGAATGTGGAAATTTGAATATATGGAAATGAGTGATTCATGTATATGTGCGATTATATTTTCGTCTTGCTAAATAATACTATTATATTTCGGGAAAGGAGGTTTCAATTAAGTACAAACAGTCCATTGGGACCTTAGTGCGCAAGGAAAATTTAATACTGTATATACTGTGTATAAATTGCACACAGACCTTATGCTATAGGCCGGACTATATCTGGAGGCTGTGTACGTTGCTAAAATGACTTTAAAATATGTATGAAAAGCCCCATGCCATTTTGAGACACCCTGGGGCACCAGCTTGCTCGTATATCACTTCATAAATAAATATTGAGTAAGAAAAATCCGAGCGACATTTGCAAAATAAAATATATCCTCACATATTGTATACTGCAGAGACAGCATTTGCAGGAATGCATGAGAATTATGATTTATCTTATCTATTATAATTTATGAATTGCGCATTAAATATTTTGAGAAAATTTTGTGAAGTTCATTTCTACAATAACAAGTAACATGATTCTTAACTTGGCGGTTTTCAAACCTACAATAATCAAAAATACGTAAATATACATTCTCCATGTAATTAAAATTCCCTTTTTTATTAGTCAACAAATTTAACGGTTAAATAATTACTTACTTATCTTATATCCATGTATTTCATACAGTATCAAGAAATACGCATATTGAAAAGTTTGGGAATCAAAGACTATCAAAGTTTGACAGAACCAGTCAGTGAACTCTTTAAAATTTCCTTTCCAGCAAATCGTTTCCGATAATTTTCCAATATTACACCATTTCCTGAAATTGAAGACTGACTTGTGTAATATGGCGACCAAAAAGTTTTTAGCATGAAAACACAATTGACTGAATATTCTTTCAGACATGTACGTTTTTAAACTGAACTTCAAATAAAAGAAATCTAATTTCGGATTATATTTGCATTTTTTGCACAGTACATGTGCACTTAACATACATTATTATAAGCTGATGTACTCCATTTTTTCCCCTCTAAATCTGATTGTTCGTGACTAACCTTGTTCATTGTAATTTCTCATTTTTTATCGTACAAAAAAGTATGCCACACACAACACAGTAAACGGAAGCCTTGCGTGACCTTGAATTCAAAAATATATAATGCCTTCTTATGTAGTTTCTTTTTGATAATTGAGATGGGATTGACCTACAAGTTCATCATCCCTCCCTTCAATTAAACGCTATCATTATCCAGCTAAGTTCGGTAACAATAAAATCTGATGCAGTTAAATTCACCTATAAAAAGTTTCAGTACAGCTTACATAATCAAAAATGCAGAACGAAATCTGTAGACATGGTTTTCTTATTAAGCTCCTCAAATAAGATAAGTTACGATTTTTATAACTACATGCTTGCATGCATATAAGTAAAAAAACTATACAAATAATGGCAGTTCGGTTTCAAAATAAATATTTATAGACAAATATAATAATTTACAAATCCCAATGGTATAATTACTCTTGCTAATACGCATGCATACCTGCATTATTATTTCCGTATTTAAAACTTCATATACGGAGTAAAAATTACTTCAAGGCTAAAAAGAGCTTCTTTTGTACAAAAATGATTGATTACTAAAATGACTGCTCTTTTGTCCAAAGGCAGTGCAGTGCAAAGTGAGTGTTTGAGGAAAAAGTAAATCACCATTCACATAAGCCTTTCATAATGTCAAAAAAATATATTTGAGAAAAAAATGGTTGTGGAGGAGGCTGAAATGTTAGCAACATGCATATTATATGTAATAATGAAGGAGGGCAAGGTGATGTTAACGTTTTTTGGCCCATGATTTGCACATAACTCTGGAAGTTTCAGTTTAGGCATTTTCTGCACGACCTTTTGACACGTAACAACGCACAACTCTGCAAGATAAAATATTTGAACATATTTTCGAACTGCTTTCCACCAAACATGAAAAAAAAACAAACAGGAAATGTTCATGTAGTTTCTTTCTGCAATTTATGAGCTGATCATTCCTGAAACAACACGTTTACACAAGGGATAAAAATAGTTTCCTACCACATTGTTTATTCAAAACCAACATTTCATCAACAATTTATAAATGATTTTAATAAACAAACTACATTCATATATTTCATAAGCATTCACATAATTAAAAATTGCATATTTTTAATGCGTATAAATGGGGGAAAGTTGGATTGCATTTTAGCGATGAAACATTCGCAACCAATTAAAATTAATTTTGTAAATATGTAATGCAACTTTTTAATACTTTTTTACCTTTTAACCTTATAAACT
>WWPM01024053.1:0-16466 GCA_023279145.1 Glomeris maerens | reverse complement strand
ACAACAAATAGGCACCAAGGGGGATGAAAAGCAGGAGGATGACCCAGTGAATGACGTCACGCAACTCGAGTCCCCGCCTATCGATCCGAATCGTCAAATTTAGCACTTGCAATCTGCTCTTGACACGCACACCTCCCCAAGTCCTACACTCCTTTAATCATCTTCATGCGATTTTAACTCCGTCTGCTAGTACAACTATATACCTCAACTTTCAGTCGCAGATCCATAATACCGAGAATAATTTCATGACTATATTAGAGCTTCTTTTAATCATGACAAAGCTTGATTTTTATGAAAAGCAACTCTACTTTTTTGTAGGGCTTATTAAGTAGACATCTAAATCTGTTGGCAATGTCTTAATAAAGTTCAAAATAATAAAGCAGGCTCTGGTTGATTTCATAATAAATACCAATACCAAAATTTAAATAACAATTAGGCATTTACAGCTTAAAAACAAAAATTATTACCACCAGAAAATCTTAAATGATACATGGCATACTTTAAATTTCTTGTCAAATATAAACTTCACCCCTAAGCAATTTTGAATTTCAATCTCAGATTTGACATTTTTGTCTTTTGTCTTCGCACACACACAAATACACAAACACCAAAAAAACACACCGGAGAAAACAAATTACAAACGACTGTTTGCAATTCCGCAACATCCAATACAATGAACTAGTGTCATTGGTCAGTGTCCAACTGAATACTCCAATTTGGACAAATGAAACGCGGTAAAAACTGCGCAGACATCATAGCCATCATTATCGCACCAGCTTCCCATTGCACTACCTCTCTCTCTCTTCAACCCCTCACCCCCCCTACACAGTCAGCAATGGCATCGCCCCACCATTGATTGCACCACCAAACCCGGCCTACAAACCTGAACCGTTCGAAAAAGACAGGGGGGAAAAAAGCGTTAAAGATGCCCACTATGCACAGGGTAACTGCACTCCTCGATTTCCAATAAAAACCCCCAAGTGTCGCCGATGACGTCATCCAGATCGAATCCGCTTTTTCTCTAATTACACGATCGAGCCCATTGATCGCCCACACACGATTTCCAAACAAGCGAAAAAAAAAATGACTATCATCAGAAATGATTATGATCCGCTGAACAGCCAACGGCTAATTGGCTTTCAGCACTCGAAACATGCAAAGGACCCACCACCACACACAACCCCAATGCTTCAAAATCCTGCCCTATCGATTTTTCCCGGGCCAGGTGAGCGACGAAAAGGTACTTCGCCGGAGGGACCCAACCATTAGAAGCACCTGAGAGGGATGCCGGGTTGCATAGGGTACGATGCCATGTGCGAAACTCAGTCAACGGCATCTCTCTACGGCAAACCGTTCACGAGTTACGGCTAAAATAAGAGCGCTAAAATTTCGAACGCAATGGCCGCCGCCACGGCGTTCCAAATTACTCAGAACGTTCCAAAATCCCGCGCTTCGGTTTTCGGCGCTTATCTCGGGAACGGCTGGTTGCAGAAGCACGCGGTCAAAAACACGCTTCTCGGCGAACAAAGCCGCGTGTTATTCGTATTAGTAAAAAAAAAAAGAGAAAAAGGTCGCTTACCTTTGCCATGTAGCTGCTGCTGCTGGTTGCTGTCCGCTTCGTGCGGCTTAAGGTGATCGCACGAGGTTAGAAGTTCGTCCACTTGCAGGCGCTTCTGTTCCAGGTCTTTCAGCACATTCTGCGAACAGATAGGGTGTGTTTGATAAGAGTATGTGATGGTGTCCAATTAGTGACATTCAAACGACTGGCACAAGATACGAGTCTGATCTTCCTATATATACCGGCAGCGCGCAACCAAATAACACGCGTGTAAAACATCAAATGAACATACCAAGCAAACGAACAAATGGACCATTACGAAAACACAACCTCGCCTCGAATAACAATCAAAAACCTCATCTGGCAAAGTATAAAGTAACCAGACATTGACTCCTCCCATACGCGGACAACAACGAACCAGAAGCTGTTTCGCAAAGATATCGCGCTGTAAAACTGCTCACCGTGTAATAAGCAATTTTTCGGTCACAAGTGACAAACACCATCTGGTCCCTGGTCCTCGTCAGCACTGGTAGTCGGATGTTTAATACCAGTGCTGGCAAAAGCCAGGTCAGCATTGGGCCTTGCGGAGAGAGTGGGTAGGAGGTAAAATTACCGATCGATAGCTAATACGAAACATAAAAAAACACACATACGGAGATAGCCCCTTCCCCCTGTCCCTCCTCTCTCTCCCTAAACCTACACTACATTGAACAATGAAAGGAAAACAAGAGGATGGAAAGAGAGAGAGAGAGAGAGATGCCGGTGTCACCGGGAACGACTCCGAGAAGCAATGACTGGTAGAGTAACCTAACGATAACGCGTAGGTTAGTGGTGCCCTAACCCACTTACTGTCTCTGCAGGAGTAGAGTGACCAACAGGAGCTTGGGCAGATGATGTAAGGGCTGCTAGTGCATTCGCGCAATTTGCAGCGACCAGCTCTGCGTGCTTCGCTCGCCTCCATCATTGGTTTGGGCGCAGCGATCCCTAGCGGATCTCATCCAAAACATCGTCATCATCCCACCCTTTTCCCTTTTCCTCCTCACAAGTCGATGATCGCTTTTTATCGTCTACTTTTTTTTTACTGCATTCGATTTCGCTTTCAATGCGCGCAGGACATGGCAGTTGTATATACAGTTTGCATGTTGCTCCGCTTATAGGGGTTGTGCAGCAAAATATGATGCGAACAGCAAATGATGACCCTCCTATATTGCAACCTATTCTACATCTACCAGAATGAGGCTATGACGTCATCGCGCGGGACAAATTTCACAAACGTTAATTTAAATCCCTAAGGGGCCATACACAAATGATGTCACCAATTTTTAAAATAAATTTTGGACACAAATTTCTATGCATGGTAAACTAAAATAAAATGAAGGGAATGAGATCATACATTTATTACATCATTAAATTTCCTTGAAAATAGGGATAAGCCCATTCCATTCACTTCTCAGCAATCTCAACTGGGAATATTTGACCCTTCAAATGCCCATATAAGGAGAGATTAGTTATCGATTGGATACTGATGATGTAAATGTAATTAAAAGTGCATTCTTAATTGCGTGTGTCAGCTAACCTTTGTACTGTGACATCACATTTTAAAGACCCCCCCCCCCTGTAGCGTGACATCATTTATGGATGGTCCCTAAATGCAGATACAGAGCAGCTTTACATGAAACCTGCCATGAATATTGAGGATATTTAAAGGAAACGAGCAAAGAACTGTTTTTTATTTAAATGTACTAGTTTGTTACGTAACAAAGATCATGTAGTCCCTTAACTACTTCGGGGTTTTATTTGGCTTCTATATGACGTCACTTGGTCTATTTCAGTCGAAACTACTCTCCGAGTCCTTAGTATAGCCTTAAGGTGGCTCGAGATTGCTTCGATCCGAAAGAGAAATGCTGATAAGCGAAATTTAAAGCAGAACGAAAAGATACAGCAATAACTTGGAGAGAGAGAGAGAAATATCGATATTAGATTATGAAACCTGTTCATGGCGAACACAATCGGTTCAACTTTTTCTTTTCTGCAACAATACAGGCCTAACTGTATATACAAATTGAGTAAGAACCTACAAATCGATTCGGTTTGAATGCCCTAAGTATTTGCCATTATAGCAGAAGATCAATTGCGTCAATTGTGAAATTGTTTAATGTACGTGTTTATACAGTGATATGAATCGAGTGAAAGATCAATTATATTTCGGAATTAAAACTGAAATTACACAAGACGTGTTCGAGTTGCACCCCTTTTGTTTGTAATTAAAACTAAGAAAAAAAACCTAATTGCTTCGTGGTTGTATGTATATATGGCTCAGCGCTGAATGTTTATTCAGTGTCGCATATCATCAAAATACCAATGACCAAAAAAGAAAGTATTCATCATAAACATTTCCTTTCGTTTTTTAAAAAAAGTTATCAAACCATAATTAAAACGAGTTCTCAAAAATTCCCTCATGCATGGGTATCAAATTGAAACCATTTTCCTTTATATATAGTAGCTTAAATCAGCTGAAATTACAATTTTGCACACCAACATTAAAATGTCATCGTATTTTCTAAACATGATTAATGAAATTCGTTGCCAATATTATATTAAAATAAAAACATATAGTAAAAGTATATTACAAGTTTATTGGCAATTTTTAAATGAAATGCAAAATTTCTGTTTGGCTTTCAGTTGTTCAGTTATGTACCTCGTGTGAAAATTATTATGCTAATATAAGTTTTTACACTTTTTTACTATTAACATCGCACATTTACAAAGTCTAAAGCCAAATAATGATTTTATTGTCCATATTATAGTAACAGGTGATGCTTACACATATTTTTATCATCTGGTGGGAAAGTAGCCCCATACAACCTAAAAGTTAACTTGAAAACGTCATACAATATTTGTATCGAGCTTTTTAAATCGGATTTAACATTATTAGCATCCTAAGCTATACTTTTTGTCCGTTCTAGTGACACTTCAGGTTTAGTTCAGTACTTAGATTTCCTACCCATTTTGATACTCAAAGTACGGGAACAGCACTGCTCAAAATCTTCAAATTACTGTGGCCTGATGCCTTAATTGTGCCACCTACTGGAGGAAATGGAAAACAAAAACCAATATTGCACGTGCTAAAGGATGTGTAAGCATCACCTGCTACTATAATATGTACAATGAAATCATTATTTGGTTTTAGATTTTGTAAACATGTGATGTTAATAGAAAAAAAGTGTCAAAATTGGCTTTAGCATAATAATTTTCACACTTTAAACCCTGAGCTTAAAATGAAGGAGAAATACGAGGGATTTTCTAGAATTTACCTGGCATTAATAGTAATTTATGAGCTAAGATTTCGCGAGCAAATTTCGACACAGAACCGCAACTAGTAAATCGGATAGGAAAGAGCCGTTGCACGCGATGAAAACGAAACAGTGAGCAACTTTAACCTCGTTAGCAACAACGAGCTGCGTATTGTACTTCTCAAAAAACAGGGCATATGAATCGCCAGTTGAGCACGTCGAAAACGTACAATAAAACAAAACGCAATCGATTGGGTGCATTGCGAAAAGCGACCCCTTCGGGCTCGAGTCGGCTTGCCTACATCGCGCGCGGATCACAAGGGAAAGCCTACTTTCATCATTGCCCATGCACCATAGGCGTACATATACATATACATATACATATACATACAGACCCAACCACTAATCTTCTAATAAAAACAGAGACTTATACAAACAGAAAAAAATTAAAACGTATCAGAATTAATTTCGGTTGGGGAAAATGAAGGAAGCAGATAAACATTGAAATCTACCAACAACATCTTTTTTATAGCAGCTTTTACTTTTACCCACTCTCCTCTATCTCCAACTTTCTTAACAACTAGAGTCTCATGTCGCTTTTTTCCCCGCCCAAACACGCTCAAAAGACGAGGAAAAGAAACCAAGTCATTCCTATACATAGAGTCGACACGAAACATTTTTTCCCCAAATCTTTAGTTAAACAAGTTCATGCGATGCGCAACAATGGCATCTAATTTGATGTTAACAATACATGTTTACTCTTGCTGCCTTTTCATACTCTTACTAAAAAAAAAGAAAGTAATGCATTTAAGTTCGTTGATCCTTTGCCATGAACGGGTTAATTTATTATAAGTCTACAATATTACACCGAATTTTGCAACTAAATAAAGCCACAACAATTACTAAACGGACATATAGGATAATATTAAAACCATCATAAGCGCATGCGCAACACAGTGCAATGTAAATTATCTCCAACCACGCCCCCATTTTCCCTAACCAGCCAATATGGCAACTATGATATTATTACCTCACAAGGTGACCATAAAATCCATTGTCCAACTACTTATTGAATAAAGCTTATTATTACATTTTGATTTCAAGTTTCCATCAAATGTTGTAGTTAAGATATAAGGCTCGTTGGAATTTAGAAACACCCTGTAATTTATTTCCAGGGAGGAGGGGGAGAAAGAGATCGAGTGCCAAGTGCAAATTGTTTGTAAACAATGGTCCACAATTGCATTGTAGTAAATGAAAAATAGGTCAATTAAAAGATTGGAATAGCATATTTTTCAGCCTGTTAGGTCTCACTAATGTCCACTTCTTTTGGTATAGCTATATCATACTTAGTATATAGACATACTTATAAGAAAACTATTCATCTTTCTTTCAAGGATGAAGTGAGGGACAATTATACTTTGGTCGGGTGAATAACGCCTGGCTTCCACATTATACAAAGCTTCTGTATGGTGTGAAAATACACGAGACTTTGGTTTTGCGGACAACCTTATTATATCCAGCATTTCCTAGCGACCAACCACAAAGCAGCTTAATTGCTATTGATCACCTAATTTCTTAATGCAAGCATAGCTAAGCACAGATACGCAAGCACCTGGATTTGATGTAGGCCTAATACCTCATCTGAAAAATATGGACCCATCTCTGGGGGACGAGAGGAAAAAAAAATGCAATAGGCCTACTATATAACACTGAAAACCTACTTGACCTTGTAGGAATATTTGCTCCTTTAATCATTTGATATAACAAATGACGTGTTAATCTTCCTTTTTCGTCAACAACTTAGTTGCTTTACGTACCTCACTCTTTGTATTTAATTGACGAGATCTTTTGGAGTTGATTAATTGCTTTGGAAGTTAAGGTATTTAATGTATATTCTATTTTTACATTGTTTTTAATCTGAGTCCATGATGACTTGTTGAAAGTTGTATAACTAGTTGGCGAATAACTGAGTATAAAAGGAGAAAGTATTCTTGCAAGTACTGCGAACTCAAGAGATTAAAATCTGAAACACCAATATAGGAAACTGAATCTGGAGCAAAAGAGTGACATACTATATGGTCCTTAGCGGTGAATTTCATAATTAAAATTTCTATTTGCATTCTGTGATTCTGCGCCATCGTCTTTTTCTCATATATGCACCAAATTTCTCTCACCATCGCGCTGCACCTCGCACGAACTTTTAATTACACCAAGTACTATACTATACATATCACCGAGTAATATCGGTTGTAAAATTTCAGCACACCACCAAATATTTCCGAGCTAGCTATGTATATAATATATAAGCTTGCAACAGGAGTGTTTGTGTGCCTTATATACCCTAATTTCATCATCGCAGATACCATCTACTCTAAACAATGTTCCTGAAACTGCACTCAAACAATAGCGCATGTTGCCAACTGAACTTCTCTATATTGAATTATGGCGAATAATTCGCCCACTTCGTGTCAATAAATTGGAGTAAAAACAAACACCATACGGCCAAATATCGTGTATTCAATATCAACATCTAATAATACTTGTGCAGTATTCATGTTTCCATTTGCATTGTTGCAAAATTTGTATTAGTAGTTTTTTTTAACTGCAATACAAAAACGAATCTATATAAAAATGACCCGCACAAACCGTTGTCTGCACATCACTTCGGAACGGCTCCACCGATTTCGATAATTTATGGCGGGTTGTGTTCGTCCCACACAGGACAAGGTTCGTAGACCAAAAACCCCAACCTTCCTACCCCAAAAGGGTTCGAAATTCCGGATAGAAGTCGGCCGCCTGTATCACGGCAGAAAACATGGGGGGTTTCGCCATTATCGATCACGTATCGATGCGAATGGAACCCAGTTCGCGAACACGTGTACAGTTTCCACAGCATTTCCAACGACTTCACAACGATCCCATCCCCACCAAATCACCACTACAAACCAATGGACACCAGAAACATAATTCAGCCACATCAACGTGCGGCCGGATCCGGGCTTGAATTTCTACAAGTTTATATTTACATATATACTATATTTATATACTATTTAGGGCTACATACTCAAAATATTATACTACAAGGTAATTAATGCTTATGATATTGACTCAACTCTAAGATATTATACCATTTAAACTTACGTATATAAAGCCACAAACTAAAGCTCAAGTCCAGATTTCAATTCCTATTGCAATTGCCCCAATTATCTCGCTTATGACATGCACCACACTGTTTCACTGAAGCAACTTAATTATGGACCACCTGGTAAAAGAAAGATGCATATTTACAGGAGGAGCCACAGACCTCGAGTTGGACGAGTGAATGGCGAATGTCTACAGCACATGCAATGACGTCATCTAAGTCACAAGGCTCGAAACATGCAACATCCTCTGGCAGACTCTGGACACAAGCGAACACTTGTTAGCATTTTTCAAGGGAAGGAAAAGAAAAGAAATGCGCACAGGATGTAAATGTATAATACGAAAAAAAAAGGAGCTTGCATACATATTGCAATGTATATATGTATTTTGTTGAAGTACATCCTTCCTATTTTCAAGAGCATCAAGAACAACCCAAATATATCTTCTTTCTGCTCAGCTCTGTCAAAATCGATAATCGCTCGAAGCCAGCAGGACACATCTTCAGACCATATATAGCAAATAATAACTCGTATAATAAGGTATAAGTCCGCCTGACTGAGTCTTTTTCGGCACATGTCACAAAACACTTGCACATCAAAATAGCTCCACTTATTTCCATGTAAACTGAAGGGCAAATGAATCGGTTCTCATTGGTATTGCAAGCTACCGATTGGTTAGGGCAGCCTATAGACCTCCAATCTCTAAAAAGTACCATTGATACTGTTCATGAAATTGTTTTCATGTCCAATGTCGTACAAAGTTCTCATATTTTCACGTCGCAATGGAATTTATCTACTATATGTACTTGGTTTCTAAATGGTCAGATTGGCAATTAGGATTCATCGATTGATTGATCGATTGATGGCCAATTGTCTTCAACATGGTCGATTTCCATGGTACGCATAGTTTTTGTGTCGCTGTCAGCATAGTTTCAAATCGACAGACAAGCCACCAGAAGGTTGTGACAGTTCAATTGAGTCACAGCATTCCACATATTGATATAAACTCGCTTTTCAAGTTGTTATTGCAACCCAATACCAAGTGCATAGGCGTACAAATAAACAGCATTTCCCACTCTTGAACTTATCCGTTATCTACTCAAACACAAAGGTGTTGAGTCTGTTCTAAGAAAAGAAAAAAGACTTCAATTAGGGTTCAAGGTTTACAACTTTCTCAGTTTACAGCATAAAATAAAACTTTCAAAGTTGATTAAACTGTAATTACGAAATCACTGACATCAATATGAACATTATGCCATTTCAAACTTCACGCAAATGTTGTCCACGCAGCAAATGTTTTATAACATGTGCCCCTAGTACTTTGTGTCCAATAACATGTGCCTCACTTGAGAAATCAATCAAAAAAATATAACCTGAGTTTCCTCAATTGCCTTACTATAATAAAGCACGCGTACGATCTTCTGTCTTCATAAATAAGCGATGAGTGTATGCTAGATCTTGGAATTAGTAGTTTACCTGCTATTTTCAACAGCTTAGCCAGAACGAAGTGATACTAATCCCGCGTAAACTTCGAGCGCATTGCCGCCAACTGGCGCGGCTCTCACGGTTCCTCACGAGAACCAACACGATTGATCGGCTTTATCTTATGACCGCATATACAAGGCACTCTTGAGAAAGCAAATTATTTTGCTCTGAGAAGTACGTATAAATGCACTTACAATGTTCTTGTCCAGGGCGCTCTGAACGTCCTCCACATCTCCAACGACAACAACTTGAGCTTTGAGCATGTGCTCGATGAGCAGCAGCCAATCTCGTAGTTCTTTCGCAGTTCTCTCCAGATCTCCTAGTTTGGTGGGAGTGGATGCCGCCAGGGGCGCGACCGTCACAACTTCCACCGACCCATCTTGACAGCAGAATAAATAGACAAGCAGTCGCATTATTATTTTGATGGAAAACCGTATACAGCGCAACATGAAAAAAAAAAAACAAAAAACAGAATGGAAAGACAGACAACCTCATATAATGTGTACTTTTGTTATTTCCCCAGGATAAATAGCAAATAAATAAAACATGTCCATTGTGTGCAGCAGTGCAGTACTACGCACTGCATGGCAATACGCGTAACAGCCGAGAAACTATTTCCGTTGCGGTGACACCATGATACAACCACACCTATGTACATGGTGTGCATGTCACTTTTCCTTCACTTTTTTTTCCCTCAGTTCCCATCATTTTATGCCCCATTTTCTCCTTTGGGGCCTAGCTGCCTTGCTATCATTCCCAAGACATATTGTAGCGTACAAGAAAAGCGCACCTTTCCCACGTACAACTACAATAACTCTTCCGAATAAAAGCAAAGCCAAGGAACATGCACTTCATTGTACCTTCTTCTTCTTCTTCTTCTTTTACTCCTCTCTCTCTTTCCATCTTTCTCAAAATCCTCCATTGATTTTATCGATCAGTGGTTCCTCTTTAATCGAGTCATGTCACCTATACAATGTGACAATTTCCTCGCATAGGACACACTGGCATTATTTTGATAATCGAACCAATTTCCAACACCGCCACCGAACCAACACCCACCATTGTTAGTAATAACAACAAAAAAAAACCCTATCTCACTATAATATATTCGTACAGAACCGAAACCGAGTGGCCGTAACGAGGTAGCACCGTAATTCTACGCGCATGCAACGTATTGAAAATATTATCCATAAAACACGTCGTGCGACTCGTGAAATGTTAATCATAGCAAAATGTTAAACATATACTTGCAAAAAATATACAGGACATCAATATTTTACTACGGTAATATAGTATCTCGTTTTATATTGAAACTAATTTGTATTGCATTACTGTTTTAAACAGTTATCCAAGGGCAATTTTAGAAAATTCAAGCTTCTATTTTATGCAAGACGAAGATATGAATATTTCATAAAAGGTGAGTCTCTAAAAAACAAAGCAATAACTTCCATATACAGCAGAACAATAAAAAGCTGCAAAATTCCCCCAAAAAAACCCAGTTTGGATAAAATTGCTCGTAGTGCAAAAGACAACTTCAGATTGGATGATTGATATCTTCAGAATGTAGCTTCGATTTTCATATTTTCCTGAATTGCATCAATTTACAAAACTGGTGAACAAACAAAAATTAATTCAAAACGACTTGGATTTTGAAAAAAAACAATTAAAGAATAGTAATTAAATTCCACTTAATAGTAGCACACATTAAACTTCACAAAATCCATAATATTCCTACAATAATTTTAAAAGTCACTGCTACAGAAAGCAACTTTCACAAATTTTTTTAATAGATCAAAAATTAGCAATACAAGGAATTTGTTTTACTTCTTGATGTCAATTTAAAACATGAAAATATCACCAGGTTTTCCCCCCAACAACAACTTTACAAATCTGTACTTCTCTCATCGATCCGCTTCGACTCGGTCCACCCAAAAATAGTCGAAAATAAATAAAACAACACTGTTCGAAAGAATTAATAATTCATAGCTGCTGTGTGAGCCCAGTGCAACAACAACAACAAAAAAACAACTATCATTGCAATATTTCCTCCTTTAATGGCAGCGTAACGTCGTGGAAAAATGGATTACGGTTAATCCAATGCTGCGTGTCACCGCGAGCTAAAGCCACCAATGAGACAGACACTCATATATTTTCCTATTGTGAATTCATTCAATATGAATCATAGGAATAAAAAATCAAGAAGTTTGAAACCCAGTGGGGTGCGCGCGCAATCGATCCGTGTCTATTTTACAAAAAAAAGCGAGTTCGGAAAAAAAATTAAAGATGAGGATCTATATATAAAAGGAGGTAAATGTATGATTTTGGGGAAAAGCAATACGAGGCTCTTGGGTTCGAGTCCTTCGTTGCTTCTTTCACATGCGCGGCACGAATTTCAAGCAAATCTAGTCTCGTACCAACTTCCGCGCAATTTCATCTTGGCGATGATATTAGTCATCATTTTACTACGGCTGCCAGTTCAGCGGACAACAGATGAAGAATTCTTCCCTAAAAACATCTTAAAAATCGGGGGTGGGAGAAAAAAATCGCCTCGATTCCAATCCGATCATATTGGGCGAGTTTCATCTCCGCTCACATGTCATCATAAAGAAAAAAGGCTTCGTATTATACCTTTAGCGTCACAACTTGGTACGTAAACTCCTTTCAAAAATTGGAAGAGAAAATTGGATTTGAGTAAACGAGGCCCTATATACGATAAACAGCTATAAACAACAGAAATCTCGCAAATTCTTTAGATTCAAATATCCATTGACATAAGTATGCAGACGAGGAAATCCTTTACTCATAAGCGTAAAGGCACATAGATGTCTCTTATTTATTATTCCAACTAGTTTCGACTCTTAATCATAGTCTGCATCAGGGCGAAAGCCACAACAAATACAGGGTGACACATTTAGTATAGAGAAATAGTTACAAATGTGAAATATGTGAATACCACAGTGGTAAATTACCTTAGTGAACAACGTTGTGTACAATTGTTAATCAACAAGCCATGACGATATGATTGTGTACATGTGAAATTCTAACCCAAGTTATTTGTAAAACTATGGAAGACATTGTGAAGATTTACCTGCAGTTTCAACGACAGTGGCCCGCGGCGGCGTTTGCGGTCTCCACTTGTCCGCAACCGGTAGCAACTTTTCTTTCTCGCCGTCCAAGTTTTCCGGTTGTTTTTGCCCTTCACCTTGTAATGTTTCATCTTGTTTTGCACACTGCAGATGTACTTCTTCGGCAAGAGGAGCGGAGTTGTCTGCAACGCGATTAACGTAATCGTACACGATCTGCTTTGGAGGAAATATCTCGTTAAAAATAACAGCACGATACGTGGAAAGAACAAAACAAAATTGAAACACGAGCACTCACTTGATTCTGCAATGCGGAATTCTCGGCTTCAGGAGCAGTCTCTGGTGAAGACGGCAATTCTTTCTTTTTTTCCAGGAGCGATTGCAAGTCTCGCGACAGGACCGGCATACGCCGACAAACCTGATCCGAATTAACCATTAAAGTAGTTCAAAACACTTTACAGTACATTTTTCAAAGCAAAAAAGTTTACGGAGATAGGAAAACACTGACATTTTGCAGTCTTGTCTGCAGGGTGTGCACATTTTCATTTCCCAGAAGATGCTTGTTGGATTCGATTGCGGCCAACTGTTGTTCGCGTTCGGCTACTTGCTCGTTTTTCTGGCTGGCGCGACGCAGTTTTTCGTCAAGCGAAGAAACGTCCGCCGCCGCGTTGGCATTTGCATCGTCAAGGATGGCCTCTGCTTCATCCAGCCAAAAAAGTAACTCTTCCAACTTCCCGCCCATTTCGGCAGCGCTGGCACTTTCCTGATTAAACCTAATTATGCAAGGAGGAGAAGCGGAAAGAATATGCGTCGGTGCGCGGTCTTTTTTTTTTCTCGGAGCGTAAAGTTTCGAGCGAAAGGGAACGATCGATCACCGGTCCCTGCGATTAGCAAGTTCCGCAAGGAGAGCTTTAAGACGGCGCGACAGCATGTCCATTCTTTCTTGCAAGATAATCGAATCTGGCGAGGAAATATGCGGCGAAATATCTTTGGCCGCTACCAGAAGAGTCGCGAGTGAGCGATGGCGATTTGCAACTTCGTCTTCTAATTCCTGCGAGACAAGAAGCTTTCTATCAGAATCAACGACTTTTCAGTTAACCAGCTTGCGGAAAAATAACTAAAAATATTGCGACGATTTAGCTTTACAAATTGCATTCCTTAAAGGAAGAATAGCTCTATTCGAAAACTTTTTTTAAAAAACTGTGCCAATTTGCCAAGTGCAGAAAGATACAAGAAAATCTACTCTATTTAGCAAAGCCTAACTGTAAGGAAAAGATGAAAGAAAACCAAAACGCCATCACTGCTGACATAATGATGACAAATAGCGCAATCTAAATTCTACATTTTAAAAATTCAAACCCATTCCATGCCTAAAATTCAAAAAAGTAAATTACAGCTGGTGAAATAAACATCCCATGTCCCCACAAAGTGCATCTTGGTTCAACAACCCAGACAAACAGATAATCAATATCATTGTTAAAAAATAGTTACGCAAATCAATTACGTTAACTTATAAGCGCAATAAAAAGAATCTTTTTCTCCTTTGCTCGTATAATAAGAACACGAATGTGTTGTATTTTAATCCCCAACTAGTTTCGGTTTGTAAAAACCATCATCAGGGTAAAAATTCGTACAATTATTTAACCATATTAGATTACTATCGACAGTAACCCAAGGGTTTACAACAAATACCTCAGTAGTCAAGAAAACCGCATAACATACTGTCAACACCCAGCAAATATCGATCTAAAAAGATTTCGTTAATCTAAAAACAAATGGGTAACAAAGCACAAAGTTGGTTTCAAAAACTAATAATTTCTTTGCATGACAAAGCTATCACAAATAATGCTCCAAAAAAATAGGGAAAGTAATTTATTTTCGGGAAACACTCGTTTATATACCTTCTGTGTCGCTTTAGTCGCGTCTCTGTCCGCATCGCTTTCAGTTTCGGCGAGTTTCGATTCAGACGCGGCCAACCAATCATCTAACATTTGCAGATCAGTTGAAAACTGGCTCCACTTTTCGCTGGCCACAATCCACCGACTCCGCAAAAGATTACAATTATTAACCAAACAATATGGATAGAAAATTACACTGGGAACTTACTTCTGTTTATCGAGAAACACCTCCGTGATGCGCTGCCAATCTTCGCAAAGTTTCTCCGTCACTCGCTGAATAAGCTCTGATTGTTCTGCGCTACACGATTCCATAATGCCAACCTTTTCTTTCCCGATCTCCGACACGTTCGGCTCCAAACACTGAATCCCATCCTTAACCATCTGGAAACGTATCGCAATTAATATAACAATCGTAACTACAAATTATTAACTTCCCTTTACCTTCAGCACTTCGCCTTTCCTATCCAAATCTTCGTACTCCTTTCCAAGAAACTCCGACACGTTCAGCTGCCGAGAAATCGCGGACACGGCTTCTCGGATCTTATACACCTTTGCCACAAAATCCGGCACACGGCTCACCTCGATTGTAAAAACCTATCGGGGACGTAAAAATAAAAACCAAAATTGTAAAAAAAACTGCGGTGTTTGCCAAGGAAAACATTTCGCAAAGAGAATCGTCAAATTACAGATGTTGGTGTCGGAGGAAAGCGTTCGGATGAAGCGGAAATTTTAGCGATCGCTTTCTGCCACGCGACAATCAGTTGACGATGAACCGGTTCGGCCGACAGCAAGCCGGCACTTTTGCCGGGGACTTCGGCGCAGAGGCAAGATGCCTTCTCCAGTTCGATCTGCTTCACTTCCGACTCCAACTACAAAACGGCTTTTAACATACGAGGCATTTCGAAGAAAGCAAACTGACGATCGCACATCAAGACTGCAAACCTGGACGGCCTTGTGAACGTTCACGTCCGCGTCTGGGAGCCGAACGTCGAGAGTCGAGAACCATTTGGTCAGATCCGAATGCTTCAGTTCGTACAGCTCGCATATAGGCTGCACAGAAGTCAGCGCAACTTTGTTCGTCTGCAACCAACAATAAATTACAATATATATATACTATAAATGTACGTTTAATTTCCGATGCAGGTCTGACTCGACAAATAAAATGCCGTTATTAGTATACCTCCATATCAGATTTAATTTGCAGCCAGCGTGAATGCAGAGTTTCGGTCTTCTGTCGCAATCTTTCGGCCGTCTGCGGGTTGTCCCATTCCGTCTTGTTTGAAATAACTTGCGCCTGTTGCGTCACGGATGTTATATCTGCGTCCAATTGTTTCAGACCGTCGTTGATCGCCTACGGCAGAGAACGGGATTCAAGTCGTTCAAAACATTCATTTGTATACAACATATTTCCAGAATTAAACACACGCCAGCTCCATTCATTCTCAAGCTGCAGTTTGGGGCCCTTGTGGGGTCAAATAAATTCAAAATCTATAGTCGCACCAAAAGTAAAAGCAACTAGTGCCCCGCCCACATGACCGGAAGAAGACTGAAAGAGTAATGGAAAACCACTAGCACTGCCATTTGTCAATTATAGGCCACGCCTAGTCTCTTCTTAGTTTGGTAGTAGACTATAGTAATGAGATTTACCATGATTTTTGCATTGATGACTTTCTGGAAGTCAACGTCAACGGCTTCTTGTTTGCTGCAGCTTTGCGAAAAGGCATCTACGCGATTCAGCACTCTCTCCAGCTCCGTGACGACCATCTCGGCCTGCATTTCCAACTTCTTGGGACTGCTTTTCGGCGGCGACGGAGACATCTTCACCGTTTCCGCGCTGCTGCTCCCCGAAGAGGTTCCGGTGGCGACCGAATTGACAACCTTCGGCGGCGAGACAGCCGACCGAGGCGTGACGGTAACTACAACGGTCGACCTTTCGCTGCCTTTTCCCTGGTTCACTTTTGCCTGACCGGTTTGAACATAAACCATGAGTGGTTGGTGGCACGCACGAC